>JBDPZO010000004.1:1642355-1752051 GCA_039877585.1 Heterodera filipjevi | reverse complement strand
TCCCCAATGCATTTAAATGTAACATGGGATTTTTCAATGTATCAAAATAAACAAATAAAGCTAATGCTTCAATAATCTTTTAATATGTAGCAATTGTTTCCTGTCCTTAAAAAAAATTCTGTCATAACTTGAATGGTGCCGACTCCCACACTCCGATTGACCTTCGTTCGAATGGAAGCCAGTCAATTCCATAATATTTGGGGGAAGAGGCGCCGCCACGGAATTTGTACAAATTTTGACAAAAATGGCCAAAATTTTTAGATAATTTTGTGTAAATATTTGATCCCATGGCGGGTTAATAGGCGCCGCCGGAAAATTTAAAAAAAAACCATTTCATAATCCAATTTTCTGAATAAGAAATGATAATAATTAGAATAAAATAAAAATTGTGATGAGATCAGAGCTGCACGAAATAATAATAAAAAAAATTTACGAAACGAAAGGAACAAAAAAAAAATTTGAGCAACGAAACGAAACTCGAAACGAAAAGGCCAAATTCGCAAAACGAAATGAAACACGCGATTTGGAAAAACGCATTTTTTCTAATAAAATAAAATAAATTTTATTAATTAAAGTCAATTTTTCGGCGCGGGTAGGCACCGGTACTAAAAAACACTTTTCAACAAAAAATTTTAGAAAATATATAATTTAAAAAATAATAAAACTAATTCTTTGCCACGCATTAAGGGATGGCACGTGAAAACTTTAAAAATCTCATTTAGGCTCAAAAGTTTTATACGAAAAGGGCCAGGGGAAAATTGGTGCAGGTATTTGTAACAAATCTGACCAATTTCTAACGGTTTTTAAGATAAATTTTGAGAAAATCTAAGCGAATTGGTCCGGTGGTGCCGATAAGCGCCACCGGGAAAATTTTTTAAATATGGGTCTAATTTATTAACGGAATCTAGCCTAAATGGCGATTTTTGAAGGTTTTTTCTAGAAATCTCCTTTTTAGGTGTGGTTTCATTTCGTGTAAATTTACTCGAAACGGAGTCGGCACTCAGACTCATTTGTCAAAAAAAAATAACATTTTCCTTAAGAACCTGGGGTGCTCTATCCACCCACCAAGTTTCATTCTGAAATGCCACGGACATTGAGAACCTTCCTTTGTAGCATAATTTTTTAGCTTTTTTGAGATCACAGCAAAAAAATAGGGCAAAATGTAACTGAAAAACATAACAGTTGAAAATTTTATGCATTTTTGATTGATTTTGACGCTAAAAATTACGTGCCACCTTTTTGCCACCATTTTTAAAATTTTTGCCACCTATTTGCCACCATTTTTAATCCCGGCGCCACCATTTTAGATTTTCGAGATCGTCACCCTGTTTATACATACTTGGTGAAAAAAAAATTGTGACTGTGATGTGGCCGATGATTGTCGATCAGTCACGAGAAAGGGGGGGGAGGGTTGGCGGGGGAGTGCTGGGAATGGGTTCAGACTCGCCCAAACTGGCGGATTTGCCGATTTCGATACCCCGGGGGGGGGTTTCTGTCACTCCCGTCTGCTCAAATCCCTCAACTTCCGCACAAATAACAAAGAGGTTTATTTGACGGATAATTGCCGGAATAAAAAGAGATGGCACAAGAGCGAAGACAGGGCCTGGTGGCCAATCGAAAACAGACGTGTGATATGTGTGGTGAAGAGGGGCCGAAGGGGGCGGTTATATAAGGGGGGAGGTACAGTAAGGTTACAGAAGTAAAACGAAGGCAAAGAGAAGGGGGCGGGCGGAGGGGGCAGCCAGGGGGAAAAAGTTGGTTGACAAATATAAGAAAATCGGAACAGCCGCCGAGGGGGGGCGGCAAACGGGAGATAAGAGGACAAAGGAGCGCCAAAAATGTAAATGAGAAGAAGGACAAAAGTCGATCGGAAAGAAAATGGGGGAGGAAGAAAATGAATAAAATTCAAAGGATGGGGGGGGGGTTGACAGAGGAAATGTGGAAATGGGACAAATAAGATTGTTTTTGAATTGGGCCAAAGCGAAAAGGAGAAGGCAAAGTCGATGGGAAGGCGAACAGAAGCAGGACAACAAAAGGAAAAAGAAATAAGGGGGGGGGGCATTTTTCTCAATATTTCGTTGACATCCCTCGTCGCTTCCGCGACAGTGCCCTGGCCTCAGTTAGAGAGTTGCGACACACATCGGCCGGCGGCGGCAACATGAACAGCGCATTGGACAGGCGCAGTAGCTCGCCCTGAACGGTTTGAAGCTGGTCCTGGACTCGCTCGAGCCAAGTGATCATCGAAGGGGCCAAGCCAGTACGGGTAGTCAATTGAGTGTGAGCATGGCGAGGAGGGCCGCCGTGTGTGTTGCCCTGTACCGCAGCACCCAGAGAGAATGGTTCAGAGGGGGTGGCATGGTCGAGTGCAGGTGGAGAGGGTAGGCGGGGATGGTTTCGCGGGCCGCTGCGTCAGGGGTGAGGGCGAGGGGGGCAGAAACGTGCCGGGGGCGGGAGGGGCGGAGGAGTAGGAGGGGGACAATGGGTCGACAAGGACGACGACGTGGAACAACGGTCAGAGGGGGGGGCGGGGTGGCGGATAATAACTGCAGTTGCGAATTTCGTCGCGGGGGGAGAAGGAGGAGGGTTTGGCTTGGGGCGGCTGCGCCGCGGCGGGGGCAGGACGAGTGCGACGAGGAGGAGGAGGGCGAGTGGGTGAAATTTGACGAGGTGCCGACGATTCCCCCTCAGCGCCCGTCGGGGCGGAGGAGGAGCAAATGATGGCCGCGAGTTTGGGAATTTATAAGTCGGGTGGGGGTCGAAAATCGGGTGTCTATTTCGTCGTCCACTCTCCGGGGCCCGGACAGGTTTGTGCTGGCGTTTCGACATTTTCTGTTTATCTAAATACGGGGGGACGGAAGTTGAACGGATGCGTCGTGAGATGATGGGAACCGGCGCAACTAAAGGTGGGGTGACATTGGCGAACTCCGGGGGGTCGGATGAGCCCTCGAGAGGGGGTTTCCACGGGGGTGGCTCGTCGGGCGGAACCGTTCCGATGCCCGGGGCATGGACAGCGACGGGTGGATGGAAAGCTGCCTCAGGTGACGGTTAAGTGCGGTGGGACCGTCTCTTCCCTCAGGGGAAGGGGAATGGTCGAACGGACCGGAACTTGGCAGTGGATGGTGGATGGGCCGGGGGGTTCTATCCCGATCATTTCTAGGGGATATAGTCGAAGTGGGGATGCCCCTCAGCCAAGTCGGTACTCCTGTACGAATTCGGCGTTCGATGCTTTGACGAGAAGTCCCCCTCACCCCCCGTTCTTGAAGGAGGGCGGGGAGATAGGGACGTTCGAGTGTGATACGTCGTCGCACGCGCCAATGGTCGGCGACCGTCAGGTTCGGCTGGACACGACGGGAATGGGCGGGGAGACAGTCCATTCGCAGCCATTGGACGGGTAGGTCGTTGAGAGTATGGCGCAACTGTAATGGCCAAATAATGTGTTCAGCTTGGCGGCGGCCGTTGGCGTGCTGCCACCATCCTACGCCAAGTCGCTCGTCGAGAAAGCGATCGAGGCGCTGAAAGGGAGGCATTCCGGCGGTGGTGACGGCGAGAGTGGCAAAGGAGACCGGCTGAGCGGCTGGCGATAGGCGAACTGCGGCGAAGGAGTTGTCGCGGTTGACGTGGGGGTGGGTGCTGAACCCCCCCGGGGGTTCCTCAATCCCCCATTTTCGAACGGTTCGTCCCAGTTAGAGGGGAGGGCGGACGGCCAAGGAGCCGGGGGGTGGGGAGGACGGGGGCGATGGTCTAGAGAAGGGGAAGGGCATTTGGCAGGCGAATTAGTCGAAGTGACGAAGGCGTATAGTGATGAGAGAAGTGAGCGGCCCGGGGGGACATGTATATTATGTACAAGTAAACATCGCCCGCCCTCCAACACCCGCCCCTCCAGGGGGACTTGGGCAGCGATAAGACGATCCTCTGCTGTCCCCCCTTTTGTTTTCGCCCCGGGGCAGACCCCTCCCCTTCGATGTTTTCGGCGAAACAGTCAACAGGAGGGCGACCATCGCAGGGGACAAAAGGCGCAGCCGAGTCCGATTGTGCTTAGGAGGTGAGGGGAAGGGGGGGTTGAGATGGATCGCCAGATGGCGCGGGCCAATGCACCAACGGGGGGGGAGGAGACGACGATGATGATGGTGATGAATAACAAAGTTGACGAAGGAAAAGTGAATGGCCGAAAGGGGGGAGGGGGGTTTTTCAAGGGGGAAAATTCGTCGATTTTGATGTGTTGGGAAGTAATTAGGGGGATGACCATTGCCCCGGCGAAAAGTCGGAAAATGAGTCTATAAGTCGCAAAGATTGGTGAATATTTGACGAATAGAAAAAGGCGATCAGCCCGAGGCAGATAACAGTAAAAATGAGGAGGATTAGGGGACCCTTGCCGAGAAAATGAAGAGGGGAGAATTTGTCGAAGCCGAAATCGGGCCAAAGGTCGGAAGTGTCGGGGTCGGGGACGAGGGTTTCCGACGACCTTGCCGATGGCCGAACCGCTGTTGGCGGGGGACGTACCGCAGGGTACCGTTCAGCCGAAAGACGTCTCTCCGGCTGGGCATTTGACTTGACACTCGGTTGCGACATCGGCGCGGTCGTATGGCAGGATTTGCTTCCCTCTGGTGCCGTTGGGTGCGCAATTGACGACGAAGAGCTGTCCGTCGCCGCAAGAGACGGTAGCCAATGCTTCGTATCGGCATGGCAGACATAATCCAGCTGGGCGCCGGTCGAACAGCTATAGCACCCGATAAGTCGGGGTTCCTCTATCGGCACAGCGATTCGGCGAGTTGGTGGTGCAAGGTAACGTTCATCATGGTGAGATGGATTTGGACCGGCGAATAGGCATGGGTCGCGAGAATGGCCGGGCCGCGGTTGTGCAGTCGGACACTGGCGGAGGTGAGGGGCAGCCGTAATTCGGGATTCTCGAACAGCGCGTCGTGTCGGAGTCTCGGCAATGGCATTCGACGCTCCCGGCGGTGTGGTCGGGAAAGCATTCCTGGCACGCCTCCAACGAGAGGGAACAGTTGAAGTCGACCGCCGCTCCCTCGGTCGGACAGTGGAGGTCGGTCGGAAGTTGGTCGGCGAGTGCCGCGGATCGGCCATCGGTGAGGAATTTCGAGCCGAGGGTGGGGAGAGGCGGAAGAGATAGGCCAGGGGGGTTAGGGACATGTTCCCCCAATGGGGGTTATGCCGGGATGGTGTGACGTCAATTTGTCGGGATTGGCCCCCGTGGACTCTATCCGGAGATTGACGCGGAGTTGCACCCCCCAAGAAGGGCAACTGATCAGTTCGACTGCGGGGAGCTCGTCGGTGGGCAAAATAGCGGTAGTACAGACACGCAGAGGCGGGTAGGCCGCAGTCGTTGCCCCAGAAGCTCGTCGAATCTTGGCAAAAGGTGTTGCCGGGAAATTTCTGGACGGCATTAGTTCGGGAACCGGTGTTTGGACGGGTGAGTCCGCAGTGGTCGTCACGGCACGACCCCGCTCGGGGATCGCTTCATGGACAGTACCTCACCCACGGTACGACCTCAGCCATGCTTCCGACCGCCGTTGGCAGACCATGTCCAAGGACTGAAGGTGCATCTTGACGGTGCCTATGGTATTTCCAGTGGCGTCCCGCAGCAGCAGGGAGCTCACTTGACCTGCCGGAAGCAGAGTGAGTGTCGTGGCGACGTTGATTCGGCAGGTGAGCCCGGATGGGCTGCGAAGGCACGACTCCGTGTGAGTGATCACGGAGATGGTCTCGGCGTTGGCGAGGAAGGGCGGGATGGATGTAGGATGCCGATCAGCCGGACAGCGGCTCGTTGGGCCCCTCGGCCTTGGCGACGCGCCTGTTGGAGTCCCTGGCGCGTTCGTCGCCGGGCAGGTCGACGCCACGTTCGAGACGTTCGGCCACTCGGTCCGATCGTCCCGGGTCCAGGGACGGCCCGCGATGTAAAAGGCTGATCGGAGAGGCCAAGAAAGGAGGAAGGCAAGAGTTCGATAGCCGAAGGAGAGAAGGATTTGGGCGGAGGAGCAAAAGCAGACGACCCAACCAATCAGGAAACTGATCAGCGACCCGCTGATCAAGAGGAGGGCCAGGGAGAGTTTGGGATTGCACCTCCAGTTGGCGATTTGGTCCAGGCAGAGGGAGCAGCTGATCAGCTCACATTCGTCGATCGCCGGGCAGACGATTTCGCCGGCACAACTGCTGAGCGACGAAAGGCTGTACACAGCGAACAGCTGTATTCGTTGACGAGATGGTCTGACGACAGTTCGTAGGAAATTTCCGGCGACGCTAAACGGTCGAAGCACGCGGTCGAACAGCAAATGGTCACCTTTTGAACTGCGGTGCTCGAAGAAATTTTTACGCCTCGCCGGGTGCAGTTGAGGTGGTTACCGTAGCATTTCCCTGCAAGTTGCCGGGATTTTCGATGGTGCCGGTGCCTGAAAAGGGCCAAATTCCTGGACGGAAGGGATCGGGGTCGAAATAGTCGCCATGATGAGAAGGGTGAGAAAGGTCGCCGTGGGGGTGACGCCCAATAGACGCGCTTCCGCCGGTGGGAGCATGCCGTGCCCGAGACCTCAGGAGGTGCTGCGGTTCGGTCGCCTCTTTGATCGGGACTTGGCCGGTTGCGGAGTCGGGTTGCGGGGACCCAGTAGGAGTTTGGTCGCCGTCCCTGGGGAATGTCGGAAACTGGTCTGAGACTGTCCTCAGTCTCGAGAGGGCAGAGTCGACTAATTGGGGGTGACAGTATGCCCGTTCGGCATTCGAAGTTGGACGCTTCGGATGTTCGGTGGTTGGCCGTTGAGTGAGACGATGACCCCCATAGGCCATAAATTGCGGGGCCGCAAGTCTTCTTCGACGAGAACCACTGGTCGATGTACGGGAGGGAAGGGGTTCGAAGTCGGGGTCCCTTGTGTACCCACCCGGCGCGTTCTCGAATGGCCAGGAGGTACTCTTGGCTCCATTTTAGCCAAAAAATGGTCAGCCGCTTCTCGATAGGCTTTCACAGTGCTGCCAGCCGATCCGGCCCAGAAAGATCGTCGTCATAGTCGAGCTCAGAGTGGGCGACGACGAGGTCGTTGGGGAGGCCGGGTTGGATGAGGTCTTTCGGGGTGAGGGGTTTTGACGAGCCAGGCTGATCAGACACCCACGTGATTGGTCGGCTGTTGATGCTGGCCTCAATTTCAGCCAAGAAGGCGCTGAGGTCGTCATAGTCGAGGATTCGCCGTCCGATTGTCCTCATGACGCACGACTTGACGGGCCGATCAGTCGCTCATAGCACGCCCCATCCATGGGCTGTAGGCAGGGATAAATCCCATTGGATGTTACCACGGGCGGTGAAAGTGGTCGGGTTCGTGTCGGACGGGGGCCGGTCAAAATGTCGAGGGCCTTAGGTCGGACGAACGTCGGTGCGTTGTCGCTCAGAATACGCTTCGGCCGACCTCGACGGCTGAAAAATCGTCGTAAGACATTAATGAAACTCGGGGCTGATAAGTCGGCGTGGGTTCGGGTAGACGGCCCGGTGACGAAACAGGTAATGATCACGAGGTAGGACTTTACCAGGGCACCATCCCGAGTCCGGGCGGATGTCGGTCCGGCGAAATCGAGACCAACGAACTCGAAGGGATTGGCGGGTTTGACGCGCGTTGCTGGCAAGGGAGGCATGGTCGGTCTTGCGAATGGTGGCGCCGTGATCCGACGGCAGGAGGGCATGACCGAAGGATCGAACGGATGGTCCGACGGGCCTGGGGCATCCAGTAGCGACCGAGAAACTCGGTAAGGGTCCAGTCGACGCCGGCGTGTCTGAGGTCGGCATGAACTTTTGGACGAGCAATCGGGTGAGAGGCGAATGTCTGTGAGGAGGACCGCGCTGCGAGGGTACGGCGGGCCATCGGCGTATGTCAGCGGGTTTTGAGGCAGATAAGGCCGTCCTCGTTGAGCACTGTCGGGTGTTTGTCGTAGTTCGTCAGTCCGTTCCGTTGATCCTGTCGGATGAGAAAGGTGCGGGCCGCGCGGAAGGCGTCTCCCGTGGGCGGTCCACTTTTCGGGATAGAGGAAGTCCCGAAAGTGAGCCATTTCGGGCGGTGGCGTCCGATGAATTGGAGCACGAGGAGGGTGGCTCCCAAAAGTGTCAGCATTTTGCTGAAACGCGACGGATCGACGAGGGGGGGTAGAGTCGCCTCTTTGGTCGAGAGGGTTTGGGTATCGGTGCATCGCCAAGGTGGCCCCGTCTGAGCTACCCTGGTCGTCAGGAGAGACGAAGGTCAGCTCGTCCGGCCAGTTCGGGTCGGGAAGAGCGAGCCAAGTCGGACCGCTCCACCATAGGGAATGTGTGCGAAGTTCGGTTGGGGTGCACCCCCTCGTCGCGACGTCAGCCGGGTTTTGGTCGGTCCTGACGAAATGAAAGGTCGTGGGAGGGTCTGTCGGATTTCAAGGAGCCTCCGCTGCTCGAATTGGGGTTTAGGGTCGGGACTGAACCCAGACGGG
The DNA here is from genome assembly GCA_039877585.1 of Heterodera filipjevi. NCBI lineage: Eukaryota > Metazoa > Nematoda > Chromadorea > Rhabditida > Heteroderidae > Heterodera > Heterodera filipjevi. The sequence continues at coordinate 1,743,597 of JBDPZO010000004.1, read as the reverse complement.
CAATTGGCAGTCCGACCAAGATGACGGCCGTCTATTGGTCGTCGTAGCTCTTTTCGGCGAATCGCATGGCTCGCATCCCGACGAGGATGGCCAGAAGCTCAAGCCGTGGAATGGTGAATCGCTGATTGGCATGCGTGGGCGCAGACGGTTTTTGGCAAAGATAAGCCGCGTCCGACACTCGTCGGCCGTCTTGCTGAGGAGGTAAACGGCTGCCGCGAAGATGTGGCCGAGGCGTCGCAGAATACTGAAGTTGGAGGCGGCTATTGGCGAGAATGGAATGGCGAGGGACCACGATGTCTGGTCTTGCCAGGAGGAGAGGGTTTGGCGCCAAGAAAGGGCTTCCGCTTCGGGAGCTGAGTGTCTGCTGCTCCTTCTCCCACAGGCGCTGGAATAGTCGCTTACGGGAGAAACATGGTCCGACAAGGCAGAGGGTCGAACGTGCTGGCGATGATGCTGAGGATCACGCGGCGGGTGGCGGTGAGGTCAGTTCCTTGGGTAGGCTGAACGTGATCACGTCCTCGGCGGTTTCAAGTGAGGCCCAGGACTTTGGCGGGTAGACGATCGAGCCGATCTTCCTCGGGAATTTGGTCCATGACGCATGGACGGTGGCTGAGGAATTCCTGCAGATTCATATCGGCGCTTTTCATGATGTCTTTGGCGATTGCCGATTTGCTGACCGCCTCCTCCTCCGATTCGCACTCGAGAGGAGATTGTCGACGTACATGTTCGAGGCGAGTTCCTTGGCAAAGGGGTGACCATGGTTGTCGAAATGATGTAAGAGAACGGCAGCGAGGATGAAAGGCGAACAGTGGCACGCCAAACCAGTCGTTTGTAGCGATAGACTTGGAGATTTGTCGCCGCCACTGCTCGAGGTCTTTGAGCCATAGCATTTTGCAAAAAGGCGGTTTGGTTCATATTAGCCTGAATTCGGGTGGACATCCTCCAACAAGATCAGTGATCGCTTGGCGTCGGTCTTCCTCCGGTTGGTCTTTCATGCGTCGACATTTCATAGCTCCGAACTAAAATGTGAAGGTCAACAAGTCTCATCTCATTTCTTACCTCCACCCGTCCGCCGGGCCTTGTCCAGGGCAACGTGCCCTTGTAAAATTTGACCATGACATAGAACCACGACTCGACGTCGTCCTTCGGGCTGTAGTCGCGTTTTATGTGCGCAGATATTGGTGCGTAAATTGGCGTCCCTCGGAAATGTGCAGTTGCTCGTGGAGTTCGCTGTTGGCCCTAGAAAATAATGTGGTTTATTTATCTGCTAAAAAAAGGAAACGCATTACATTGTCTTTCATGTTTCTCTGCCATTCCAACTCAGAAATTTTTTATTCTGTTCGACACCCGTACAGTTTTAACACCATTCGACATGAAAGATAGTTTTTTAATTTCTTTTTGACCCGCATAAAGCACATCGAACAAATTGTCTCCGCACAGCCCACTCAAATCGTCGCTGTAAATGAACTTTAGCATTGCTCTGAACGCATCGGCTTCAACATCGATGACCTCCACGGGGGCAACAATTGAGCCAGAAAATGGAAAAATTTTAAAAGAATTTAATTTTTAATCACCATTTTTGGCCTCTGTATTTTTCGAGTCAAATCGGAACATTGCACTGAACACTTCCGATGCAGTTTTGAGGATCAATTTGTGTGCAGATATAAGCTAATTCATGGGCAAAATTAATGGAAAATGAGAAAACACTTAGTATATAATTTATATTAAAATTTTTTTCATTTAAAACTTGCCTCTTTTGGTCACCTTTCCCAACCAAAAAATACACATCCGCATCATCAGCCGAATTACTCAATACAGCTTAATCCGATCTGCCAAAGAGCCAGCAGCAATGGACATTTTTTAAATTATATTAATTGGTTTATAAAATAGCGCCTGCATTAAAATTTAAAACATAATAATTTGGGAATGGCAAATGTATCGAAAAAATGAACGCAATATTTTTGGCGTGCCATCTTGGCGTCGTTGGATTTGTTAGCATCATTATTGTAAGTTCAAAAGGCTTGCAACATTTCAAAATTGTCCAGCTATTAGAAAGTTATGTTCAGAACATAACTTTTTGTTAGCTCGGCTAATTTTTTTAAAATTTTGCAAGCTTATAGAATTTACCAAGAGCTGGCGATGATACTAAGAATGTTTAGTTTGGTTACCTCTGAGAAAAGTTATATCCAACGAGGCCAAGATGGCACGCCAAAATGGCCAAACCACGATGACCCGTTTCGATTTTGTGGCAGTAGAGAAGTGAGAAAGAGAGAATCAGAGAACGCATTTCTCTGCCTTTGTTTACCACACAATTTCTATATTCTCTCTCATATTTTATACCAAACAGTGAGAAAAAGAAACAGTGAAAGAAGAGTGAAGGAAAAAACCAGGGTTTTGAATAAATGTGAAGCTGTAGCTTGGTGTTTTTTTTGGGGTGAGGCTGTGCTGATTTTTTGATGGGCTTTTTTTTTACATTTTTTAATACAAAATTTATAGTCCCAATTCTGAAAACCACATTTTTTGAACGAACAGCGCTAAGAACGCTCAATTTTATTTATTTTTGTTGACAAAATTGCAAAATTTTTTGTTGTGTTAAAATTTCTAAGCACCTATGTATGTGGAAAACCAACCACCCAGTTTGGCACCGACCTAACTTGGCGCCGGATGACATAATTTTCAGAAACAACTAAACTATCGTTAGCTCTTGGCAAGTTCTATAAGCTAGCAAAATTTCCAAAAATTTGGCCCAGATAAAAAATTTTCTAAAAATGTCATAAGATTTCGGTGGATTTCTTCGACTCCCTTTGGTTTACATTTGAATATTGATTTTTTTTACCTTTTAAAATTTGACAGATTATATATTTCTTTTTCATCGATATACATACCCCGAATATACCTTACCGACATGGACAAATTTATTTCCCATTCGTCCACACTTTTCCAATCATTACAAAAATATTCAATCAAGAAGTCAGATGCAAACGATGATGATGATGGTATTGGACAATGTGCTAATAGAGCAAGGCAAATGTGAGCAAATTGTCTTCCTGTTTTCCAAAAAAATTTATCCCAAAAATGGGAGATGAGGTTTTTGGTGAAAAATGAAACCCCCACTAAATAAAATTACTCTTTTTTTGATTGCATATAATAAAAATAAAGATTCGTCCTTTGATTACGCAAATTCTCCCCTTATCTCTTTGGATCACCTTATCCGTTCTTTGAAATCGGCTCCATTCCTGATGAGAACCCCGGCCCTAAAACTCCTTGATTGGGTAGAGGGATGAAGAAAAAAAAATTCCCCAAAAATTGATAGGTTTTTTTCTTTTAATTTTCAGATTGAACCGACTTGCCACTGCACAAAAATTGTGCAATGTTTTCGAAGAGGGCTCAACTGTACGGTCGGGTGTCGACTTTTTTAAACTCAGCGAACGCCACCACATGAAATTGGTAACGGGAATGATGATGTCTTTGGTTAGCTCCCTTCCAAATTTCAAATGATACTAAAATGGTAGAAATTGACCGCTCAAGAAAAAAAATATGTCCAAATATCAATTTTTTTTGTTGTTGAAATTTGAGTACTTCGCGGCAAATTTTAACCGCGATCCGCGGGATTGTTTTGTTCGCGTCCCACCCTTGTTTTGTATTATGGAAGAAGGCCCAAAAATGCAAAAACAAAAAAAAAATTCCTCCACTCTTTAGGACAAATTGATCGACCAATTGGAGGTCGAATACAAGGAGATGGCTTTTATCAACACTGATGGGGGAGCATCAAAACCCAAAAAATGGGCAAAACGGCCGTCGTTCAAGGCGTCGACTTTTTCATCATCAGCGCCTATCTCAACGACGAGGACCCCGACGGGAGCGCCGCAAGTGTTGGCACTGCGATGGGATGGCATGCCAAACAGCGACAAAGCCACCAACGGCACCAGCAAGAACAAGAAGCGGGCACGGCGCGAAGCGCGTGCCGCAGAAAGGGACCAACAGCAGCAGACGATGGTGGAGGTTCGTTTGGAAGAGCGCTATTTTGGCCTTTTAGGGGCGGACCAGGACAAAAGACCGCCTTGGAAGTTTTCGCAAAATTAGAAAAAAAATCTTTAAAAATTCCTAATTACGCCTAGTTTTTCTGGAAATTTTTAAATCTTGCGAAAATACACTTTTTTCTTGAAAGTCTTTCTTTTAGTTTTTGAGAAGAACTTCTAGAAGATTTTTTTTAAATGTGTCTCGGCGGTGTTTGGGGCGGTGAATTCTTACATCTATAGGCATGTTTCATTTTACAAAATCAAAAAGGCATTTATTTTGGCCAATTTAAAAATGGATCGCGACGAACGTCTTCCAAAAAATCTACGATTTAAATAAAAAATCTCCCCCATTTTTAGGACCCTCTTCCGATTTGGTTGTCCCTCGTCAGGACCAAACTGTACTACATCGTAACCGCTGAACAACTTGCCCGGCTTGCGTCAACGCTGTGCAAAGTCGACGAATTTGCATTTGATTTTGAGTGGGTAGTTTTATTCAATACTTTTTTTAGTTTTGAACAAAAAACGAATGTACAAAATTGAGCGCCAACCAAAACCCATATTTTTTCGTCAGCAAAACTTTTTAATTTTTTTATTTGTACTAATTATGAGAGGGAGTTTGGTGCCCAGTTTTACGTACATTTTGAACAAAAACTGACGTTTCAAAAACAATTTTTACGAATTACATGATAGGTCAAAATTTTAAATTGAATCTCTTATTTTTTGAAGTTCTTTCCTAACTTTTTGGTGATTTCTCGATTCTGTCTTTCTCGAATATTTGTATTTCCTACCAGTAAACTGGAAATTCATTGGTTCGTTTTACCCCACAAAAAAGTTTCCATCATTTTATTGTCAGATTAACATGTTTCTTCATTGTCGGTCATCCACGTGACCAGCGGGTCTGTCTGCTTCAAATTTCTACTGAATCCATTGACTTTTTGGTCGACGTTTTGGTGGACCAAGTGCGCGACAACATGGCCCTAATGATGACAAACGCATTTACCGATGAACGCATCAAAAAAGTTGGCAAATGGGAGGAATTGGGGGACAGGGGGAGGGGGGTTACGATGCAGCATACGTTTAATATGTAAAATTAGGGAAAAAAAATTCCGCTGTGACTAAATCCGGGACCATGGGGAAAAAAAATTTTTTCAATCTGCGTAATCCGCCATCGTTTTTTTTGTATTCCGTAGGTAAACACAGTCCCGCTGTTTGATATAATTTCACAAAATGCTGTTTAAAAATCGGCTACGGTTTTCCTATAAAAAAATAGTGAAAAAAAGTTTGTCCTTTTTTGAGGGCAAAGCCTCCGTACTCTAAAGCGCTTGCCCAGAATCGGTATCAATTTCTTATTGTATCAAAAGTTCGATGCCCAACAAAATATTTTGGTTTAAGAAAATAACATTTTAGACATAACGAACTCTGACCATTTACGATATTTCATCTGAATTTTTCAATATTTTTTTCCTTTTTATAGGTGTGCCATGGTGCCCAGGAACATGCCTTTCTCCGTCAACTCGGCATTCACACCACCAAACATTTGGTGGACACCAGCGGTGGCGGGCGGCGCAATTTGCGTTCGTTGGTTTACGAGGCGTGCGGCGTTTGGTTGGACAAAAAGTTGCGGACCGCCGATTGGACGCGACGGTAAAAAATTATTTTTCCATTTAGACGATTTTTTTTTGGAATGGTTATTCCCAAAAACAACGGAGTCCCAAAGACTCACATGAAAACAAAAAAAAATTTTTTTTTTTTGATTTTTACCGAATTTTTTGATGATTGGTAGTTCATAGGATTTAGTTGATCCGTTTGGAAGCGAAATAAGCGATTTCGTTTGTTGGTTCGATGGATTTGGTGCCGGACCAATGGAATAAATGTCTTTTTTTTCTCGCTTTGGTCTCATTAAATCCATGGCAACTGACCATCCATAGGGTGTATTGCGTTTCTTTCTCTCTCCTCCCCCTTGGAAAGATCTTTTCTTTCATTCATAAGTTCGTCAAAAGCACATATTAATGCAAAATTATCTTGGATTCCAAAAACTGAAAATTCTTTATCAATGTATTTTTGCTGTCTTTAAACCCTTTTTTAAAATAAATTTCCCATAAATTTTCGTAGGCCCCTGACCAAACCGATGATTGATTATGCGAGATCGGACACGCACTACTTGCTGCGATGTTACCATTATTTGAAGAACGCCGGCAACAGACTCTGATCAATGGCGGCGGATATGTTAAGGAAAATTGTTCATATTTTTTGGTTGTAAAAAAGGACGGAGGAACGACGAGTAAACAACGACAAACATTTCTTTAGCCTATCACTTTTATTGTATTCGTTTTTGCCATCTCCGGCTGATTCGATCACAACGATTCGAACAATCACTTTTTGTTCCCATTATAACGTGTATATGAATTTTTTTCTCAGATATATATATTTTTTCTTTTTGACAAGGAAGGCATTGTCCATGGGCATAGGTTTTGAAATTTGGTTGTTTTATCACCAAAAGAAAGGTGTTGTTGGTGCCCCGGTTGGAGTCATTTTTGTGGCCTCGAAAAGACAATGCCTTCCCTGATTTTTTTTTCACCTCCTATATGATATTTTTTTGTTGGGCTTTGGAGGAGGAAACCATTGGTTTTTTTCCTCTATAGTGCCAAAAAATGTAAGCGACAACTTGCTGGTTTTTTCATGATTTTGGCAATAAAAAATACAATAACAATGTATAGATTTTTACTTTAAAAAAAAGTTTTAAATTTTCAATTTCATTCTTTCCTTTTTTATATTTTACTTTAGCTAAAATTAACAAAAATTTATTTGTTTTGCAAGCATTAATGTCTTTGGTGGCCTATGGTTCGGACAGTGATGCTGAAGAGGGGGAGGGACAGAAACATCGACAAAAGGAGCCGAAAGGTATGCGCGAATGAGCCTTCCTCTGTGCTGCGAGGGATGTGGCGGACCGGTGCCCATACATTTGCGGCTTATTTAAGTGCCATTTACCGACATATGGCCTGACATTTGCAGCTCCAGCCAAAAATTGACTTGCGGCCCGACCAAATAAGGGCTTATTTCAAAAAAAAATTAACTAGTGTGGACAAAAAAAAATAAGTCGAAGAAACTTCGTGGTTTAAAAAGTTAATCCATAATAAATAAATTGCTTAATTTTTGTTGGTTGGAGACGCAAAAGTCGGGACACTGGCGGACAGATAGAGCACAAACCGTGACGGGATCAGAAATTTCGGCTTTTTATTTTCTTTCTTGGGTTTTGTATTTTAGGGGTTTCCGCGTTGACCCGGTCGGGATTATGCAAAAATAAAAAAATTTATTCTCAAAAACAAATTTTCTTGGGTCGCTGATCATTAATCTAACATAAATTCTAGTCATTCCGGACACAATTTAATACCATTTTTTTTTTTTGCCTATGTAGGTCCCCCAAAGGTGGTCATCGGCCCATTGGCGTCGTCGTCATCGGCACTTGGGGCGATGCCGACAACGGAAGCAGCAGCGCCGCTGGTAGAGCCGCGACCGCCAAGGCGTCGGTCGGACATGTTCGACGACGACGACGAGGCGGACGCGTTTGGCAGTGAACCACGACGGAACAAAGATGAGGAGGACGACGATGAAGAAGAGGAGGCGGAGGAAGAGTTGGACCTGTTGTTGGAGAAGGGGGCCAAATTTTCGGTAAATGGGCAAGGGGGGGGGGAAGGGTCGACAAAAAATAATAATTGCAAGTCTCAAAATTAGGGGTGGGGTCTTATATAATTGAAACCCCTAAAATCGTGAAAATGGACTTGAAGTTGTCGGTTCTTACGCCATAGAGTGCATTTTGCCATTTTTTTTGGCAATTAAATTCACAATTTCATTTTCTTTTTTTCGACCAAGAAATTGGGTACCGAATCTTTGAATTTATCGAAAAAGAAGGTCTTTTAATGAAAAAAAAAAACTCATCAAACTGCAATAAAACAGGAATGAATTTTTGGCTGGCTCTACTGCAATTTACGCAGTCCAATTAAATATTTACGCGTCCAATCAAAAAAAAATCTTGAAAAGGACCCTTGAGTTTTTTGAACCGCATAGTTTTTTTTTATGAAAACCGAACCTTCTAGTTTTTTTTGGAAACCAAATTCACCAGTTTTTTTTTTTTTGAAAATCCAAAATATTTTTATATTAACACCAGGGTTTAGGTTTTCATAAACATGGGTGCTGGGTGATTGGGGTGTTTTTGTAACCCAACATTTTTTTTTGTTTTTGTTTTCACCTAGGACTCCGCTATTCTCGACGTCGGTGGCAGTGGCGGCGGTGGTTCAACACCGGGGCCCGGGTACACGCCCCGCTCGGTGTGCTCAACGGACGATCCGATGGACACGGGGGCCGAGTCACCGGCTGCGGCCGATACCATTCACCATCGTGACTTGCCGCCTTCACCACGCGGCGAATGCGACCCCGAAATGGCGGTTTGTTGGGGGGGGGGCGGGGGGCGGTAGCTGAACAGGACAAAACACCGCCGAGACAAAACTTGTTCTTTTTTGTTTAAATTATCTTATATTATATTTTTCTTTAAAAGAATTATAGGAATTTTCAAGACAGGGGATAACAAGAACAACATTGGCAAAATCTTATTAATTTAGATGGAGCTTTTTTAATTACGAAATTTTAAGTTTTTCTTAGTTTCTTGTCTAGTAAAATTTATAGAATTTTTTTAAAGAAAAAAAATTAATATTAGAAATTTAATGTGAAGATTTTCTCTTCAGTGTTTGGGGTGTACTGGTAGCGTTTGAAAAAAAAATGAAGGGACTTGAACCTGTTGTATTGAATAGAAGAGAATACAGGGGATCACACTAACGAGTCACATTAATCAAAGTTGTCAAATAAGAACTCTTCTGTATAAGTAATTTTATAAAAAAACTGTCTCTATTGTTTCTTAGTTTCGGGGCGTAAGTTTGAGTTTCGTCGGAAACCCAAAAACTTTTTTTGATTTTTCCAAAATTTTCAATTTTTTTTAGCAACGCTTTGTCGCCTTTTTTGAGAAGAAGGAGCGCGGCGTGGACATGAACGCGAGCATCAAACGGCGCAAAGATTACATCAATCCGTCACTTTATGAGTCGTTGCGCAACGCGTACGGTATCGACGAGAAGGGCACCTGCTTTGCCCGCAGCGTGTACGACCCGAACGCGTTCAGTGCCGACGACTTTTACGACGCATTGGGTACGACAGAGAGGGGGGGGGGGGGGATTTTTTTTTTGAAAATAGGGTTAACCGAACTGAAAACCGGAGTTTTTGGGCCAAAAAAGGGTGGGCTCCAAAACCCGGTCTAACCGAAATGAATTTTTCCCAACGGCGCACCACGGCATCTCCCGTTTCACTAAAAAAAAAAAATCGAGGCCAGCTCACTCCGAAATTTGGCCTTACCACTTTCGGCATCAGGTCTATCGTAAAAAAAAAGATTCGGAGGGTCTTGCTCTTGATCAAATGACCCTTTTCTTTTTTTGCTCTGTCTCTTAAAAAATCGACAGAGGCGCATGCACCGGAAAACTTTTAATAAAACTGTTATTTTTCAAAAAAATACTTGAACAATCGAACAAACCCTTAAAATTTTTTTATTTTTGAGCGAGATGCCTGTTCAATTGGTATCTTAACTTACGTCAATTTTTTTTAAAAATTTAATATTCACTTTCTCACTCCCCCCTCCCCCAATTTTCAAGGTGATCACCAAGCGGCGCAAGAACAGCGTCGAAAAAAGATGGTCCAACAACAGCAGCAGGAACAACAGCACCATCACCACGGCAGCAGCAAAAAGCCCTCCTCATTTCCGACAACGGGCGGTGGAAGCAGAAAATGAGGATGGACAAACAAAAACTGACCATTTGACAATAATTGATCAGAAATGCCATTTTTTGTCCCTTTTTTTTTTGTTTTCCCTTTTTCAATGAGACTTTATAAAAAAAATTTCAAATAAAGTTTTAAAAGTCCAAACGGCGGTAACGGTGGTCATTTTAGTAATTTGCAGAAAAAAAGAATTCTATGTAAAATTATGAAAAACATACTCCGGCTTACCTCGTTAAATTTCTCCGGATCCTTAAGAAGGCTAAAAAGCCAAAAAGAAAATTTGAGAGAGAAATTCTGAGAGACAGAGATAGGGAGAAAGAAAGAATGTACGGAAAATCGGTTTTGGTGAAAGTAAACCCAAAAAGAGATAAAGATGAAGGGTCAAAGTCAAAAAGGTTTAAAACGGAAAGAAATCATCCCTAAACACGCAAAATGATGAGGAATATGTAAATTAGGAACACACTATGTGATTTCGAGAGTCAATTATAACAATTTTTATCATGGTGAGGGTAGTCCTGCCTCTCTTCTTATTTTTAGAAAAGTTTCTGACCCTTTTTGAACCATTTTGAGTTTGGGGTTGGACTTCACAAAATTTGGAATTCGAACAAAAAGTGGAAAACTTTTTCGCCTTCTTTTTCCTTCGATTTCCTTTTTTCAAGCCAAAACGAGTTAGAATAATAAAACGTGTTAGTCAAAAATACGTGTTTTTACCTTTGTTTTTCAATGTCATTCTCTGTATATCTTTCCCTCAAGACATATTTTCACTTTTTTAATTCTCTAAAATTTCCCGGAGGCTCCTAAATTGCTGTATAATTTTGTTCCAATGACAATGTCGCCCTGTCGTGTTTAGTGTTTATCCAACTGCGTCTGTTCTGACTTGGCCAACTCGCCGTTGTCAATTTTTGCTGTTTTTTTTTTTTGGTTTTAAAAATTACAGTACCAACCGAGATTCTAGTCAGGAATAATGGCCCCAAAAAAGATAAGAAATTCTCACCCTTTCCCCGCCTAATTTTTTGTTGGCAAGTAGAAAATAGCTAATGTGATGTTTTTGTTTGTTTAATTTGAAAATTAACAGATTATTACGTATTTTCTTTAAAAAAATGGATTTTAACGCTCATCAATTCGCATGCAAGTACGATTTAATGTGCTATGCAATGGCGAAATATCCTTTATTTTAGCCGACGAAACTGCCCTTTCTTCCTCTTCACACGACAGGATGATCATGACGATGCGAGAATGCGCCCCGACCGACCGGGGCAGGCGAACCGCTTGGCTGTGTTCGAGACCGCCAACGTGCTGCTGCCAGTGGTTGGCGAGACGAGTTTGCTGATGGTGAAGGTCGGCCGAGCAAGAAATAGGGGAGTTTTCACCGCTCTACCGTCAGACCATTTTGCACCCGACAAAGAGGTACGTTCTGACGTTTTTTTTATTACCTATGTCTCTGTAAAATAATTAACCAAATTAAGAAAGCGTTGGTTGACGCTACTGCGTGTTGCGCAGTGTACTCCTTGGCCACGAGGCGCCTTTGTCGTGCCGAAATCGCAATTTCGGGCGCAACATTTGGCTCATTTGTGGTCGGAATCTGCGGACTGCGAGAAAAAGTCAACGTTGCCCGCCTTGGAGGACTCGCCAAAGTTGTTCTACCGATGGACGACGAAGACGAGCGGCACAATTTTGTGGACATTTCGAATCGCAGGTTTCTAAATGCTATGGGAAAACTTAGAAGGGGCATAAATGCAAAATAATTTGGCAACTTGTAAATATTCAGGAAATTGTATTGAAATGTCGTAAGAAACTGTTTTTTTCAGTTTGTCTCATGCTTTTAATCTGCCAAAACGGTTTGGCATTGAGTGCAAAAAGTTGAAGATGCGAAGTTCGGTGATTGCTCGCCGAGCGGACGAATGGATGGCACTGGTCGGTGATATGCACCAGATAAAGGTAATGGTTTGAAATTCTAAGGCCATGTTTTCTTTGTCTAATCCCCCCCCCCTCACCCCCTGGCGTTTTCAAGTCATGCCCATCCCGTTGAAACTAGTTAACCAAATGGAAAAAAGCTGTCGCACCGAGCGAATGGCTTGGGCAAAGGAGGGCGGGACAACGGGCACTTTGGGATGGGAAGGACAAGCACGCGGACACAAGGGTGGGGAAGGACACGGGGAGAGGGGAGGGATCCGAGGGAAATGGGCGAGAGAGTGCGTGAGAACCGACACAGGCAGACGGTTAGAGGAACCGACCGAAAAGGAATAAAGAGAAAGATTTATTCAAAGGCAATAAATTAAATAGAAGGAAAATGAAGTGCAATAGTAAAAAACGGAAAGGTTTATAAGGAAAGAAATAGCGGAGGTGGAGCAATTAACATAGGAAAGGAACAGATGAAATAGTAAATAAAAGATGAATCATAGAGCAAGAAATATATCACAGTGACGAAAAAGATGGAAAGACCACAGATTATAAGAAATAGAAATATCACAGGAAAAGAGAAAATGTCACCGAAAGGAAAGATTTTAAGAATAATAAAATTGATAAAGATTAATATATTAAAATTTTATCACAATTTCTTTCCCTTTTCATCTCTGTTCCATCTCCCTTTCTCCTTTTTCATTTCTTCCCCATTTTTCCTTTCTTTCTTTTTTCGTCGGCTGTGCCGACATTCCCGGCGACGGATTGCTTTCCAGTCGTCGAGGTTCCCTCGTCGGCGGACAGCGAGGCGACGGACACCTCCTCCACGTCGGGCGCAGGTCGGAGCGCCCGACGAAGAGACCGCAACTCTATGGCTTGCTGATCAATCTCGGCCTGCAGGAGGGTGATTGAGATGGTGAAGCCGTCACAGGTCGCTTCCACCATCTCATTGACAGCGGCCGTTGCCGAATGCACGGCCTCCTGGGCGTTGTCCAGGGTGGTCTTGAGGTGTTTCATGCTGCCGTTGAACTTCGCCAGTGCCGCGCGGAGTGGAAGGGAGGAGTCCAGCTTCTTGCGTTGGAGGAAGTGGACGGCCTCTTCTCGTTTGTACGCCCATTTGTCGACATGGTCGTAGAGCACCTCGGTCAAATCGGCGGGCACGGGCGGAGGAGCGACGGCAGCGGGCACAACTTCGAACTGTTCAGCCGGCAATGACGAGGCAACGATGGCGACCTCTTGCTTGGCCGTTTTGGCTGGGAAAATGGCATCTCGGGGCGGGGGGCGCTTCGGGATGCGGCATTTCTTGCTGTCGGAGTCGGCCGACTTGGCGGCCTCTTTGATCTTCTTTTCCAGCGCTTCCTTCTGCTTCACCAGGGCGGCCAATTCATCTTGCAATTGGTTGGAGCGAGGGGCGGAGTCGGAAGACATGGCCAAGGCAAAGTGTTCGGGGGAAGAATGGAAGGAATAGGAGACGAATGATGTTGGCAGTCGGAACTGCCAGTGCTTAAATAGAGCCCCTTTGGCTGGGCCGAATGTCGATTGACTCGGCCAATTGTCGACGTTGTTCAAAGGGCACAGGCGGTAGGAGGAACGGGAGGACGGTGAGTAAGCGCGACGAGTCAATTTATTAACAAAACGAGAAGGGAAAAAGGGCGAGGGATGAAAGGGCGACGTTTTGTGAAATGTTAATGCTGAACAGCAAATCGAAGGATGAAAAAGCGACGTCGTCCGAAATAGGGGCAAAGGGCATTTTAACGATTGACTGAAGTGAGGAAAAAGGTCGGGGGTAATTGTCGTTTCCACCATGGTTGCCGCACTGAGAACAGCGAGGAAGAGGAGGATGCCGAAGGATATGCGCAAAGTGAGGGGGCCGGAGATGATCACTTGCTGGCCGATGCCAATTCGCCGCTCTTCTTGCGCTCCTTCATTGTCGTTTCCATTGGAGATGTGTACACTTATCTCCCTCGGGTTGCGTGGCACGTGATTCGTATCATTTGCGAGATCGAAATGAGAGGGCCGGAGGCGAGGGGATGGGCGCACGCCGAAGCCACGGGGGGACGGGCGATGGTTCGGGGCAATCACTCGGACCAGCTCCAGTGGAAACAGGTCGTGGTGTCCGTTTCCACCGGGTTCCATAAGGCACGGGGCCGACGGGTGCCGTAGGACGATGCCATGGCGAAGACGAGCAAGTGCCGCCACAGTTGGTCCACGACGGCCACCGTTGTAGGCACCGAGCCGGTTTGCCGCATCTCGAGTCAGCTCCGTACCGTGCAACTGCACATTTCTCTCTGGCGGGTGGAAGTGCCGAGTCTTCAGCACGTAACCGCGTTGGGCCAGTCCTTGCACAATTGCCTGAGCGTCATTCCAGCGGCGGGTTGAAGTCGTAAGCGCCAAGCCCAAGCGATCGGCATCAATTTCCAGCGAATGGGCCAGGTAGGAGAGCAGGGTCACCATTGTTGACGGAAGCGAAGCGGATGAAGGAAGGGAAGAATTTTTTTTGTTGAATTGGAAGAATGGTGGTTTGTATGAAGTCGTGCTGCCTTTTATATGGAGAACTGGTCGGAGTCCTTGGCCTCTGATCGGTGGACTGGTGGCCAATTTCGGCTCGTAAACATCGGAATGGTTAGTCACAGGGCCACCAATTGCCTTCTCGTCAAAGAATTGCCAATTTTGTGGGAAAGGTCGAACGCTGAGCGAATGGCTCAGCCCTCCCCCCGACGAATTACAGGGCAACGGCCAAAGAACAAAGGTCATAAGAATGAGTCGGCTCGCAGCTCTCCACGTCCTCAAGGCAGGGTTGAAGCGCAGAAGGACGTAAACGATGAATAATGCCAAAGCAATTATTCCGATAGTGCGCAACCCATTGTGGAAGCCAAAGAGGAACCAAAAAACATCGGAGAAGTCGAAGTTCAAATCAGCGCACCACAGCCAGCAGGATTCATCGGTCTTGGCATCGGCGGAAAAAGATTCTCCCTGGACCGGCATTTGGAAGTGTTTTGGGACATAGCGCAAATGGCCGTTAATTATGAAGGGGTTCCTTCCGCCACTGCACTCGATGGAGCAATTGATGTCGACTTCGGCACGATTGAAGGACAGGCTCACATTGAGGATTTCCGGCGCTTTGCGACAGAGGATAGTAAATTCCGAGTCGTCAGAGCACCGCACATAGCCAAGGGCTGTGCCAAAATCGGTGTGGCATTGCAGTCGGAGATGAGCGCCGGCATGACAGGAGTAGCAACCGGTGAGGCTCTTGGCAACGGCGTGGCACTTCGTGAGGTCCTCTTCCGTAGCGATTCGAAGTCCTTCGAATTGGATGGAAAGTTGGATGGGCGCGTAGGTAACCTCGGAGAAGATTTCTCTTTTTTGGTTGCGCAGTAGCAAGTTTTTGAGTTGAATTGGCAAGCGTTTCTCTGGGTCAGCAATCTGTGGCTCGAGATTGACATCTCGGCACTGGCAGTTAATTTTTGCTGAGTCGTGATCGGGAAAGCATCTCGGACACGAATCCCATTTGAGTGTGCAGTTAAGACTCGTGGCATCGGTCTGCGTTGCGCACTGAAGGTCACTTTGCACATCATCGGTGAGTGCCATATTGGTGCCATCGCTGAGAAACTTATGAGCCATGATTGGTGCGGGGGCCAGGGAAGAAGCGATCGGTGTGATACTCAAGTCGTTCCAACGGAGTGTGATCCCTGGTGAGAGGGATACCGAGGGCTCTTCAGTGACGTTCCCATTAGCCGAAAGTTTGAGTGAGGTGTGCAAGTGGTACTCCCAGGTAGGGCAGGAGATCTGCTCGTACACGGTTTGAGAGTTGACGATGGCATGTGGGCGATAAAATATGCAGCTGGTTCCAGTATTCACGCAACCGCACCACCAAAATGAGCAAGATCCTGTGCACTTATTGTAGCCTGGGAATCTGCTCCATTCTTTCAGCTCCGGCACTTCACTTTTATTTCCAGTATTCACTTCCATACAGAAGTCGCCGGAACAACTGCCACGGCGGGGACATCGCTTGACGGATGCCGTGGCAATGTGATAGGATCTCAGCCACCTTTCCGATTTGGGCAGACAATGAAGCATCAGCGAACGCATTCGGATTTCAAGCGTGCCAAGTACTCGTTCATCGGGGTGGCGGAGGAGAAGACGAGCCGGCTGACCAGAGGGGAGGAGAGTAACCGTCGTTGAACTCTCCAAATGGCACACAGAGCCGGTGGCAGTCCTTTGGCACTTCTCGGCTGATGCGCTAATCGAGACCACTTGCCCATTCGCTTGTGATGACAAGCAGAACACGAAGAGAAGGAAGATAGTCGACTGCAGCCGAGGAAATGGGCGAGCTCGGTTCCGGGGCGTTGGTCGTCGGCGTGAATCGATCGCCCTTGGGAATGCAATGAGAGGGGTTCCGTCTTTCGGCACCCGTCTTTGATGTGGGCACAGACAGCAAAGAAGACGAATTAGAAGGGCGAAACACTGCTGCAGAATCCAGAACATCGTGACGTGGCATATTAGAGGGATGATCCAGAAGGCAAAGAGGAAAGTGAAGAAGCTGGCTCCCCCAACCAATCCGAATGTCACATCCGGCCGGCAGTCGGGGTTGGCTATCCGTTCGAGGCACAACCAGCAGTCGATGAGTTCACAGTCATCCCGGGCCGGGCATTGGACATTGCCGCTTCTCCTTCGGCCCTTCTTTGTCCAGTACGTCGCTTGGCAATCGTATTCGAAGAGTAGCTGCTCTTTTGGCAAGTGATGACTTGCCCGTTTGACGCCCGACTCCGAAAGGCACTGAGTTCCATCGACACAACAGAGGAGAAACTTGACAATACCGTTGGGTATCGTGATGTCAATTCCTTTGTCGGTACAGAGCAATTCACACCCACGGCAGCGGCGAGGGACAGTGGTACGATTGGCTGGCTTTGTTGTACTAGAGAGCACAATTTCCTTCGCGCTGGTCATGGCGGACCCAACCGAAAGGGCAATGAACAGCAAGACCATGAGCATCACGGCAGAAACCCTTGTTTTCGAGCGTGTGGTCATGGGATGGGTCGGGCTTTTGTGAGGATGATGGGCCCGTTTTTTGCTATGGATCGGATGGTCACTGTCGGGGGCTTCGCTGCCTGACTGTCCTTCTGTCGGGTCAGGCTCGGTCACGCTCTCTTCTTCGGTTTGTTCCTCTGGTGTTTCCACTTCCAAAGGATAGAGACGGTTGACAGGCCTGCTGAGTACCTTCCCGGTTGTCAGGCGGATTTTGGCATTCCGAACATCCCCATGCGAGCATTGCAACTCGTCGATCCGTCCCATCGGCCAACAATTGCGCGGGAGTTTTTCCTCGTAGACCAACACGACTTCTCCTTCCTTTGGCTCACGCGTAACCTGACTGCGGGGTCCTTTGATCTTCCGCTGTGATCTCTCCCGTAGGACAAGCAGGTACTCCTTTTGCCAGCGAGTCCAAAAATGGTCGACGGAAGACGAAACGGACTGCCAACGCTGTATGAGCGCATCTTTTAGGTTCACTCCGGCGATCCGAAACTCTTCGTCGCCGTGAGCATCTTCGGTGATGAATTGGATGCCGAGTCTTGCCTTAGGGATTAGGAAGTCGATGGGCCGGAGCGGCAGGATCCCACTGGGCTCTTCCGAGACATGGCAGAGGGGACGTTGATTGAGTACGGCTTCGACTTCGGCAGTGTAAGTGACCAACTCTTCCCATGTCAGGATTGTGCGACCGAGCTCCCTTTTGAAGCAGTTTTTGACCAGAGCAACGAGTCTCTCGTAGACTCCGCCTTGCCATGGCGAAAGCTGTGGGATGAAGCGCCAGAGAATACCTTCACGGGCCAGAAATCGGTCGAGGGATGAGGAAGGCACTCTTCCTGCCTCGAGAGCGGCAGACACCTTTGACGCTAGGACAAATTGAGTGCCGTTGTCGGTGAGAATTCGAGACGGAGTGCCTCGTCGGCATGTGAAACGGCGCAGCACCAGCAGGAAGGATGAGGCTGTCAGGTCCATCACTGGCTCAAGATAGACGGCACGTGTGGCTAGGCAGGTGATGAGGACTATCCATGCTTTTCGGGTGGCTGGCGTAGGGCCGGAAGCAACTTTCGCCATAGTTGGGCCCAGGTAGTCAATTCCGACGTGTTCAAAGGGTGCGGAGCGTACCACTCTTGCCTTTGGTAGTTGTGGCATGCTTGGCAGGGCAAAAGCGGGGCCCTGAATCCGCTTGCAGCGACGGCACTTCTTGACTACCGAAGTTACGGTGCTTCTTGCCCTGGGGCACCAGAAGAGTTCGAGAAAAGAAGTGAGTGTCGCTTCGACCCCAGAGTGACGCATCTTTTCGTGATGCTTCCGAATGATGAGGACAGTGACTGGAGATTTGTCCTGGAGTAGGATCGGGCTTTTCCATCCGTCATGCGCGGCACAATTGTCAAGTCGGGTTTCAAGGCGCACCAGCCCGTGCTCGTCCGTGGCAAGCCGAAGCTCCGGTCGTTGCCTTCTTAAATTGGCACAGTCCTTTTGCGCGAGTTTGAACAGAAGTGGCTCGGTAATCCGAAAGTCTGTGGCCAGAAAGGGACCGGTGGTTGAGACACCCGACCAAATAGCGGCTTTATGTCTTCCGTTCCGTGGAGTCCATCGCTTCAACGCACGAAGGACGAGGGTGGTCACCGAACGGAGGCGGTCCCAACTGCTGAATTGGCTGACGTCAATCCATGTTTGGTCCTCTTCGATGACGAGGAGGATGGCAGAAGCATCGGCATGGTCATCAAGGGCTGGCTGTTCGGCTTCTTGAGCCGGCTTCACTTCCATAGAGATTGGCCAAGTCGTCTCTTCTTCGACCAGCCATTTCGGACCGTTCCACCAAAGAGGGTGGATGGCGAGTTCGGAGACCGTACAACCGCGTGACGCAACGTCGGCGGGGTTTTGCTCCGTTGACACATAGAGAAAGCGCGACGAGCTGGCGGCACGGATTTCCTTCAGCCGGTTCTCCACAAATCTCGGCTGTTGTCCTGATGATGCGACCCAGCCAAGGACTGGCTTTGAATCGCTCCAAGCGAACCGAGAGGAGATGGCAATTCCCAATTGCTTTTCGGCAAATTTCAGCATCCGTATGCCGATCAGCAGTGCCATCAGTTCCATGCGCGGAATTGTTAAATTGGTGCCCTTAGGCCTCACTCGGCTTTTGGCAAAGACCAAACGGGCGGTGGTTGCGTCTTTGTGTTGGGCTCTAATGAAGATGCATGCACCGTACGCGTCTTTGCTCGCATCGACAAAGGCATGGAGCTGGTGTGAGCAGAATTCGTCAGTGATCGCTCTGCGCGATAGTCGTATTTTCCGGTCATTCCATTCGCTTGTGATGGCCTCCCATTCGCGCATTTTCTCCTTGGGCAAGGGATCGTCCCACCCGAGTTTGGTGTCCCAAAGAGATTGGAAGAACATCTTTGCGGCATGCAACGAGGGGCAAGCGAGACCAAGCGGGTCAAAGACGGAAGCGAGTTGTTGCAACACCGATCGACGAGTAGGGCTGACATTTGTGGGGCCAGAAGGAGGGAAGCCGATGAAGAGTTCGTCCGATTTCAAGTCCCAGCTGATGCCAAGAACTTTGGGCACTTCCTTCTCGAGGTGGTCTTCCTTCGGAATCCGGCACATCACGTCAGCAGAATTGCAGATGAACTCTCGAATGTTCATCTGGCAGGCGCGAAACAGAGTTTTGCTGACTCTGTACTTTTCGAACGCCTCAGGTGGAGAAGCGCATTGCATAAGCAGATTGTCCACGTAGGCATTCTCGGCAAGCTCGAGGGCGAGAGGAGAGCCATCCTGTTGGAGGTGCTTCTGAATCGTGGCTGCCAACAGGAAAGGAGAGGCAATAACTCCGAATGGCACTCTCGACCAGCGGTAAATGAGCAAATTCGACGGAGTGATTGATTGCCGTACGTCCTTGACCCACAGAGTTTTGCAGAATTCACGGTCGCGTTCCAGAAGACTTAGCGAGTTGAAAGCTTTCTCCAGATCTCCCCAAAGAGCAATCCTGGCCAGGCGAAAGCGCATCAGAATCCCAGCGAGGTCGGGCATAATGACTGGTCCTCTGAACATGCACTTGTTGAGCGAATTTTGGCCCTTTGGGTGCGCGGAGGCGTCAAGAACTTGGCGAAATTTGTGTGTGACAACACAATGATGAGGCAGGAAATGCTCCAATCCATGGGTACGAGTGGCAGGTTCGATGAGTCCAAGCCGTAGCTGCTCTTGGATTGTTGCCTCGTATTTGGCTAGCAGCTCAGGAAAGTGCTGGAGACGAGTGAGGATCGAGGACAGACGACGATAGGCCATGGCGAAGTTTGAAGGCAAATCCGGCGGGAAAGTCTTCCACGGCCACCCGACGGTGTAACGTCCATCCGCCAATCGCATAGTTGTCGCGTCAAAATTCTGTTGCGCGGTCTCGTCGTCGTTTTCGTGAGGGTCGTCTCTTATGCCAATGTTTTGGAGATCCCAAAATTGCCGTAGAGAATCGAACTCAGAGATAGGATCATCGTGGCCCAATTCCGAATTCGCTGGGCTCGGCGTATCCTTTTTTGCGGCTGTGGCACAAACAGTCAATGCCATGACCGTTGGCAAATCCGCGGTTGGGCGGGTCGGCACTCCATCGCGTCCGCAAACCGTCGAACCGATGGAAGTGTTGACTTTGTACAATTGGGGCGATACCCGCTGAACGCCGTTGAAGAATTTCCAAAAATCAGCCATCCCTATGAGTATGTCCGGCTCTTCGTCCACCGGCACCAGTGTTTCTTGCAGAAAAGTTGCGCGGCGTACTGACGGGACGATCCAGTCAGTTCGATGGGCGACCAGTGTCTCATGCTTCCCATCTTCGCGCTGGATGCACAGTGCATATTGAGGGGCCTTCAGTTTGATGGGCTGCCGGGCATGGAACGGGTTGACTTCGAGTTGGTCATCTTGGAGCTTGGGTGGGCTTAGGTGCCGGACCAATGAGCTTTTGACCAATGTGACTTGCGCGCCCGGGTCAAAGAAGATGAGTGCATCCTTTCGACGGTTCGGAGCAGACTCAGAGAACACAGGTGCGCGAATAGCCATGAGCATGACGAGATGAGGAACCGAAGGAGAGACAATAGCCATAATTGGGCTTGCAGAGTTGTTCGGTTCCGAGGAAGAATCGGCGTCATTTGCAATGGCAGAAGACACCAATGGTTTGGCATTTTGACCGGCTCCGAACTTTGGTTTGGTTCTGAAACCGGGCTTCGGCTGCCGATGGCGAGTCGAAGTGCTCCCTTTGCCATTGGGACAGATAGCGAAATGATGCCGTTCTCTGCAAATTCGGCATCCCTGCTTAGAACGGCATTCACGCTGCTGATGTCCCTTGCGGAGGCAGTTTAGGCACCGGCCCTGCTGAATCAGGCTCCGTTTCCGTGCCTCAATGTCAGCGACTTTGCTGCAGTCGGCGACCCAGTGCTCGTCGGAGCAGAAAAGGCACTTCGGCAAACGCTTATCCATGTTGCCTCTGGCTGACTGCGCAACGGCGAAGACTCGCGCATGTTCGTTCCGTTCATTGCGTACGGGACGGTTCGGCCTTCCTTCCGGCCGGAAGCGCTGATGTCTGTCTCCCATGGCTTCTCGTAGGCATCGCTCAACTTCATCTCGTACTCCCACAACTTCGGCAAGTCCAGCCCGCAGTTGTGGTGTGCCCCAAGCAATCCCTGCAGCTCTTTCCATTTTGACCAGCTCGGAGAGCACGGCAGACGGAAGTTTGCCACGGATCACTTGGTACATGAACGGGCTGTCATCTGGCATCCCTAAGTTTGAGAGTTGCCGGCAGACCCGCTCCAATGTTTCGAGGAAATGCTGCAACGATCCGACGTTGTCATCGACGGGACGGAGGTTGATCACTTCCGCTTGAAGCGCCTCGGCAATTTTCCTCGGATCGCCGAAGAGTCGACGAAGTGCAGCAACGGCATGGGCATAATTCTCACCCCCACGATATGCTGTCACGGCACGGGCAGCTTTGCCACGCAGGCAACCGTGCAAATAGTTGAGCTTGTCGACGGGGTCGAGTGGCACCCGGTCGACGGCACTTTCGAAGCTCTGCCAAAACGCAGGCCATTCCATGGGGTCGCCGGCAAAGCTCGGGAGACTGAGCTGTGGAAGCCGGGCCATAGGATGAGGAATACCAGCCGGCGGCTGGTTTGGCATAACAGGCACTGGCAGGTTCGGTATGTTCGGCACCGGCAAGTTCGGCATGTTCGGCAACGGCAAGTTCCCGAGGTTGGGCATTGGCACTAAAGGCGGAACGTAGCCGAGATTGGCAGCCGGCACCTGTAGCGGTGGGTTGACAACAGCAGCCGGCTGTTGCCCCACTACGGCATTATTGGCTGGTGGCACGACGGGCAATGCCAAAGGAGGGTGAACAGCAGCGGCTTGCTGCTGTCCTCCCGCCACATGGGCTTGGACAGGCTCGTCTGCGAGTTCATCTGCAATGCGTGCCAACGTCTCTCGCGCATCTTCCATCCAATCGGTTATGTGCCGATCGTCCCTTCTGAAGGCGGTGAAAAGCGCTTCTTCCGCCTCCCGTGCCGGGCCTTCCAGTCCGCTCATGATGGCACCCCATGCTTCCACTTCAGCCTCGACTCTCAACAGGACACGCAGGACATGGTCCCGTTCCTGTCTGAGAGTGTCGACGGCTGCTTCATCCAGTTCGTCCTCGCCGAGCAGGTCTTCGGCAGCGGTGACGTGCTGTCGAAGACGAAAAAGAGCGGGGCCCAGCGCCATTCGGCATCGTGCAGAGGACATTATTACGCTAGCGGCACCACTTGTCGCACCGAGCGAATGGCTTGGGCAAAGGAGGGCGGGACAACGGGCACTTTGGGATGGGAAGGACAAGCACGCGGACACAAGGGTGGGGAAGGACACGGGGAGAGGGGAGGGATCCGAGGGAAATGGGCGAGAGAGTGCGTGAGAACCGACACAGGCAGACGGTTAGAGGAACCGACCGAAAAGGAATAAAGAGAAAGATTTATTCAAAGGCAATAAATTAAATAGAAGGAAAATGAAGTGCAATAGTAAAAAACGGAAAGGTTTATAAGGAAAGAAATAGCGGAGGTGGAGCAATTAACATAGGAAAGGAACAGATGAAATAGTAAATAAAAGATGAATCATAGAGCAAGAAATATATCACAGTGACAAAAAAGATGGAAAGACCACAGATTATAAGAAATAGAAACATCACAGGAAAAGAGAAAATGTCACCGAAAGGAAAGATTTTAAGAATAATAAAATTGATAAAGATTAATATATTAAAATTTCATCACAATTTCTTTCCCTTTTCATCTCTGTTCCATCTCCCTTTCTCCTTTTTCATTTCTTCCCCATTTTTCCTCTCTTTCTTTTTTCGTCGGCTGTGCCGACAAAAGCCCGAATTTTTTTTTTGTTTTTTCAGGATGTTAGCGGCGTGGACAATTGGGCACGTTCACTTGAGACGGATTTGGCACAGTGTGCCGCCACGTTGGAACGCTTTTATCGAACCGGGGGCGACTGCGGCAGTGGTGGCCATACAACGGGCGATTCAGGTGCGCCAGGGATTTGAAAAAATTGGTGATTTTGTGTTGGCAAAACGGCCACCCCACCTCTCCAGCTCTTCAAAATGATCACATTTTTGTAGGACTTTTTTTCTCGCCAGAATGAAGGGAAACTACGGGAAGAAATGAAGTGCATCATTCCGCAAAACCTTAATTTTTTCAGAAAATTTCAATTTAGGCTTTTAGTGAAACAAAAATTCCGCAAATAACTAATCATTTTTTTTAGAAATTTTTGTTTTCGTTTTAAAAAATTGTATTTAAAGGGGGATTTATTCATAAATGCTTTTGGATTTATGCTGTTCAACATTTTCTAGGCGATAAATGTGGCCGCTTTGTTTGTCGCCACTGTGGAGAAGCTGGTGGCCGCTGTTTTCTTTGGATGCGGGGCTTTTTTTTCGTTTTGTTTGCAGTGGTGGACTTTTTGAATCGCAGGTTTTTCACAATGATTTTGGGAAAACTGATGGGGCATAAATCCAAAATGATGGGCGAGGAGTGATAAAAACATGGAAATATCCAGGAGAAAATATTGAAAAATAAAAACAAAAAATCAATGGATTTTTGTATCAATTTTTTTTTGTCCTCTGAGCGCCTCGAATTGACCCACTAATTAAATGATGTAAATGAAAATTTTCCTTTTCAGTCTGTCTCATGCGTATAATCTGCCAAAACGGGTGGACATTGAACGCAAAAAGTTGAAGAAGCAAAGTACGGCGATGGCGCGCCATGCGGACGAATGGGTGACACTGGTCATTGACATGCACCAGACAATTAAGGTATTGTATTAAGGCAAGGCATTTTTTTGTCAAATGTCCGCCCCCCGGCGCCTCAATTATTAAAAAAATGTTATTAAATTTTCTGTTATTATCCACCCCCTTGAAAATTAAATGCTGGGGTGGGAATGTATTTGCAAAATGGAAACAAATTTCGTTTTTTTTCTTTAGGAAATTGGCGACTTGGACACCGCCTCTGTGTTCCACTCGGTATATTCATTGAAATTTGGCGCAAATGTTTAAAAATATTTTTTAGGCAGTTCGAATTCAACTCCATCGACAAAGAAAAGTGAAGGATGAAGAATGTTTGCGATGAGAGAAGTTTTTTTCGTCTTTTTTCCGCTTGCATTCAAATGTAAAAACTGTAATAAAGAAAAAAAAAAACAGATAGACGAACATTAGAGGACATTGTTTATACAATTTTGGCTTATTACGGTTTAGGCACCCAACTTTTGTAGATTTTTTTTAGGTTTCAAAATTTTAAGGCCAATATGTGTTTTTGGGTTCGCTGATCACGATCCGGCACCCGTTTACACCCATTTAGAATCCCGAACTCGAACAAAAGTCAAGATTCAATTTTCAGCAAATTTACATTTATTGCCCTAAATCAATTTAAATGCACGAAATATCCATTTGTGGACGTTGTTGCCTCTCTGATTCAAAATAGGCCTTCATTCTGCAATTGAAAAAAATTTAAAAAAATTGTGGGCCTATACCATAATAGGACCCATTTTTCATTGGCCTAAGCCATTAATATGTCAAGGGCAGGAAAAGTTATAAAAAATAAGGAGGACACTACGTGATAGTCGAACTGGATACCGAGATCAATAAAATATGGCCTGTTGACAAAGCACCGCACCGGAAATTCTTGCATATATAAAATTCAAAATAGTTGATAAATTATTGCTATTTTCCTTAAACTTTACTTGGGCGGAGGGAGGATCGATCACAAATACCCATAGAGGATAAAATCGTATTAAAATGGTATGCATATTACTCTCTAGTTCATCATATGTATGTTGTTCAATAAATATGACATAAAAAAATGGTAAAAAAACGATAGAGGTACAGAAAATATCAATAAAAAACCCTTTTACGATCAATTATTGTCAAATTGATCAGTTTTTTCTTGTTTTTCCTCATTTTGCCACCGCCCGCTGTCGGAAATGAGGCGGGCTTTTTGCAGCTGTGGTGGTGGTGCTGTATGCTACTGTTGTTGGACCATTTTCTCTGTTTGGTGTGCGCCCTGAAAATGGGGAAAGGGAGTGATATTTAAATTAAAAAACAAAAAAAAAAAATATTTTTTTTTGTTAGCTATAATTAAGCTACAACAAGCAGCCCTGAACGACAAAATCAGTATTTTTAGTCGGTCTTTTGTCGGCGCATCTAAATTTCATGCCGGCGTACCTAAATCGACGCAGGGAACTGTTTTTTCGTGACGGATCCTTCCCCCCCCCCCCCCCACATTTATTGGCAATGCGAGACCAAACAGAATAAATTGACTCAACTATGGTTGATGGTGCCGGTTTAAACCGGTCCCCCCGGTCGTTGGTTTTTGGCCCAAAACCCCCGGTTTTCGATAACGGTTCGGTTAACCGACTTCGGTTAACCCTAATTCTAAAATAGTTGTTGAATCCTTAATTACCAATAAACTAATATATTACAATTTTTTCAAAACCTCAAAAAAATCCTCTACCCCCCTCTCTGTCGTACCCAATGCGTCGTAAAAGTCGTCGGCACTGAACGCGTTCGGGTCGTACACGCTGCGGGCAAAGCAGGTGCCCTTCTCGTCGATGCCGTACGCGTTGCGCAACGACTCGTAAAGTGACGGATTGATGTAATCTTTGGGCCGTTTGATGCTTGCGTTCATGTCCACGCCGCGCTCCTTCTTCTCAAAAAAGGCGACAAAGCGTTGCTAAAAAAATTGAAAATTTTGGAAAAATCAAAAAAAAATTTTTGGGTTTAACTCAAACTCACGCTCCGAAACTAAGAAAAAACAGAGACAGTTTTTTTATGAAATTACTTATAGAGAAGGTTTCTTATTTGACAACTTTGATTCTATTCAATACAACAGGTTCAAGTCCCATTGGGTGTATTATTATTTTTTGCTATTATAAAATTTGAACATTTGACTGCACAAAAAAGGTTAAAAAAAACAATTTATTTCATTTTTTTGAAAATACTACCAGAACACCCCAAACACTGAAGAGAAAATCTTTACTTTAAATTTATAATATTAGTTTTTCTTAAAAAATTCTAGAAATTTTATTAAGCAAAAAACTTTAAGAAAAACTTAAAATTTCGTAATTAAAAAATTCTCTAAAATTGTAAATAACAAAATTTTGCCAATGTTCGTTGCTCTTGAAATTTCCTGCCTTAAAAATTACTATAATTTCTTAAAGAAAAACGAAATATAAGAAAATTAAAAAAATATATTTCATTTCGGCAGTGTTTTGGGCGGCGGTCGGTTTTTGTCATGTTCCGATACGCCCCCCCCCCCCAACAAACCGCCATTTCGGGGTCGCATTCGCCGCGTGGCGAAGGCGGCAAGTCGCGATGGCGAATGGCATCGGCCGCAGCCGGCGACTCGGCCCCCGTGTCCATCGGCTCGTCCGTAGAGCACACCGAACGGGGCGTGTACCCG
Source organism: Heterodera filipjevi (assembly GCA_039877585.1). Lineage (NCBI taxonomy): Eukaryota > Metazoa > Nematoda > Chromadorea > Rhabditida > Heteroderidae > Heterodera > Heterodera filipjevi. The sequence continues at coordinate 1,716,890 of JBDPZO010000004.1, read as the reverse complement.
GGTCCTGGTGTTGAACCACCGCCGCCACTGCCACCGACGTCGAGAATAGCGGAGTCCTAAGTGAAAAAAACAAAATGTTGGGTTACAAAAAAACACCCCAATCATCCTTTTGATGTGAAGGGGGTGAAGTGATATTTCTTATAAAAATCAAAGATAAAAAAGAGATCAAACACCCAAAAAATCCGGTTGTACTGCAATTTACGCGTCAAATCATAATTGTCCAATCAAATAAAAAATTTGAAAAGAAGAACCAACCCCCATGTTTTAAAAAAAAAAACTGGTGGATTAGGCTTTCAAAAAAACTAGAAGGTTCGGTTTTCATAAAAAAAAAAAACAATGCGGTTGGTTTTTCAAAAAACTAAAGGGTCCTTTTCAAGATTTTTTTTTTTTTTTGATTGGACGCGTAAATGTTTAATTGGACTGCGTAAACTGCAGTAGAGCCAGCCAAAAATTTGGTCGAAAAATAGAAAATGAATTGTGAATTTAATTAACCAAAAAAAAAAAATCGGCAAAATGCACTCTATGGTGTAAGAACCGACAACTTCAAGTCCATTTTCACGATTTTAGGGATTTTCAATTACATAAGACCCCCCTCTCAATTTTGAGACTTGCAATTATTTTTCTTTCGACCCTTCCCCCGCCTATTTACCGAAAATTTGGCCCCCTTCTCCAACAACAGGTCCAACTCCGCCTCCTCTTCTTCATCGTCGTCCTCCTCATCTTTGTTCCGTCGTGGTTCACTGCCAAACGCATCCGCCTCGTCGTCGTCGTCGAACATGTCAGACCGACGCCTTGGCGGTCGCGGCTCTACCAGCGGCGCTGCCGCTCGACGCCAATGGGCCGACGACCACCTTTGGGGGACCTGCAAAGGCACGAAAAAAAAAATGGTATTAGTGCCGATTGTAAACGCAGCCCCTTTTTGAAAAATGGAAATTTTAAAAATATTATTTTAGGCTTTTTGTTCGAATTCGTGTCCGGAATGAGTAGAATTGGTGTTAGATTAACCGAAATTTCTGATCCCGTCACAGTTTGTGCTCTATTTGTCCGCCCGTGTCCCGACTTTTGCGGCTCCAACCAACAAAAATATTTATTAAGAATAAAACTTTTTAAACCACTGTTTCTTCGACTTATAACTTTTTTTTGTCCATACTAATTTTTTTTTTTTTTTGAAATGAGCCCTTATTGGGTCGGGCCGCAAGTCAATTTTTGGCTGGGGCCGCAAATGCCAGGCCGTATATCGCAAAATGGCACTTAATAAGCCGCAAATGTATGGCACAGGTCCGCCACACACCCCTCGCAGCACAAAGGAAGGCCCATTCGCGCATACCTTTCGGCTCCTTTTGTCGATGTTTCTGTCCCTCCCCCTCTTCTGCATCACTGTCCGAACCATAGGCCACCAAAGAATTCATTAATGCTTGCAAAACAAATAAATTTTTGTTTATAGTATTACATAATTTATTTTTTGCTCAAAGTTAAATATAAAAAAGGAAAGAATGAAATTGAAATTTAAAACTTTTTAATTTAAAGTAAAAACCTATACAAATGTTATTGCATTTTTTATTGCCAAAATCATGAAAAAAACCAGCAAGTTGCCGATTACAATTTTTGGCACTATAGAGGGGAAAAAATCAATCCTTTCCTCCTCCAAATCCCAACAAAAAAATATCATATGGGAGAAGTGGAAAAAATCAGGGAAGGCATTGTCCTTTCGAGGCCACAAAAATGACTCCAACCGGGCACAAACACCTTTCTTTTGGTGCAAAACAACCAAATTTCAGAGCCCATGCCCATGGACAATGCCTTTCTTGTCAAACGAAAAAATATATATATCTGAGAAAAAAATTCATATACACGTTGTAATGGGAACAAAATGATGAGTGTTCGAATCGTTGTGATCGAATCAGCCGGAGATGGTAAAAACAGACAAAATAAAAGTGATAGGTTAAAGAAATGTTTGTCTTTGTTTATTCGTCGTTCCTCCGTCCTTTTTTTACAACCAAAAAATATGAACAATTTTCCTTAACATATCCGCCGCCATTGATCAGAGTCTGTTGCCGGTGTTCTTCAAATAATGGTAACATCGCAGCAAATAATGCGTGTCCGATCGCGCATAATCAATCATCGGTTTGGTCATAAAAAAAAGGAAACTTTTGGGCATTTTCTTTTAAAAATAGCCTTGTTTACTGTGAAAATAGACAATTAGGGTTAAGTTTTCAAAAAACAGAGTGATTTTTACTCTTTTTTTTGTCTTGGGGCCCAAACGACCCCGGGGCCCAAACGACCCCGGGGCCCAAACGTCGGGGCCCAAACGAGCCAGCCCCCTTCAGGGAGTGGCTACCCAATGAAAATTCTTTCGGATTCTTTCATTACTAGGGTCGCTATTTGGCGTTTTTGTCACTAAAATAGTTAACTCACTATTTTGGGGTTTCGTCACTATTTTACTCACTATTTTAGGGTTTTTGGAGAATTTCTTAAGGAAAATACAATTAAAAAAAAAAAATGCACCCCTAAGGATTGGCCGAAAAAAAATTTCAAAAATATACCCCTAAGAAACGACTTATGTAAAACCAAAAAATTTTGGTCCAAAATTTGCCAAATAAATTTTTTTTTAAAACAAAAATATTTACTAAGATATTTGCAAAGAATTTTTGCCCGAGAATTTTGAATGCACCTCATTTGTAATTGCAACCAATGATTGGAATAAAAAAAATTCTTTTTGTTGATAAATTGGCAAAAAATTTTTCACTATTCCGTCACTATTTTGAACTTTTTCTCACTATTTTGTCACTATTTTGTAGGGTTGAGCGGGACCGGGGCTTTTGGCAAAAACCGGGACCGGGACTTTCCGGGCCAGGAAAACCCGGGACCGGGACCGGGGCCCTCGATTTTCAACCGGGACCGGGACCGGGACCGGGACTAAACCGGGACTTTCTTGAAGAAAAAATTTTTCTTGAAAAAATGAAAAAATTTTCTTATGAATTTTCATTTCAATTCCCATTTCATTTTCAATCACTTTTCAATTATCAAAATAAATGGATAAAGTAATTCATTAAGTCTAGATGAACCCTTATCCTCCTAGTTTACCCAGGGTTCCGATATGAAAAATTTCAAAGTCAGAACATTCAGTCCCAAAAATCAGAACATTTTTGAAAAATGATGCGCAGCAACTGTAAATCAATTTATCGAAGTAAATGAATATTAAATATTATATTTTTCATTATCCATAATCATTTTGAGCAAATTGGGACTGGAAATAAGCAATTCGTACATTTCGCGGCAAGTTTTTTTAGCTGTTTCGTTTTGAAAAGTCATTAAATTTTAATTTTGAAAAAGGAAAGGTCGGCGGTGCCGATAGGCGCCGCCGGGAAATTTTTTGGTATTTTACTATTATTTGTTATCAGATTTTGCCACCAAAAAGCTAAATTTTGAGGATTTTTGAGATAAATTTGAGAAACCTACGAGGCGCGGTGGTGCCGATAGGCGCCATCGTGGAGAAATTTTGAAAATTTGTGTCCCTTTTGTTAACAGATTTTGAGCGAAACTTTCAATTTTTAGAGAATTTATTTGAGAAGTTTTAAGCTAAAAGGGATCCGGCATGGTAAATTTTTTCAAAAATAAATGAAATTTAACAGAAAATTGTTAAAAAACAGAAATTTATAAATTATAACAGGTTGGAGCACTCACTTTCTTTTCATAATTTTTGAATTTGACCGAACTGAATTGAAAAACAATTTAAAAAAAATTTAAATTTCCTGCATGAGAGGGATTTGAACCCAAGCAAAAGGTTTGGAAAAGCAATACCTCTACCACCACACCAAATTGTCATTGGATGGATTATTAATAAAAATATATTTATAACGAATTTTTTCTCCATAATTTTCCTTTTCTACATTTATTCTCAACAATTTCTTACTCAGACTCCCATTCTTACCAGTGCATATTTGGTCCCGGTTAGTCCCGGTCCCGCCGGGACCCAATTTTCGGGACCGGGACTTGACTTTTTTGAAAACCGGGACCCGGGACCGGGGCCCGGGACCTAAAAAACCGGGATTTCCCGGCCCGGTCCCGGTCCCGGTCCCGGTCCCGCTCAACCCTACTATTTTGGCATTTTTTCACAACTATTTAGTTAACTATTTTGAGATTTTTCATCACTAAAAATCGCAACCCTATTCATTACATATATAATTTATTTAGAAATTCAACTACGTCAGTTTCCTTCACTTTTACCAAAGATTTTGTTAGAAAAAAAGTTATGAATTACTTTCTGGCGGTATAGGATAGGAATGGGCGAAATTTTCGCATTTCGAAGACCTTTGGGGTTTTTGCTTTTCGGATTTCGCGTTTAGTTTGGGTAAAATGCCGAAATTTCGACTAAAAATAGACCCCTAAGATAAGGTTACGGTACTTAAGTTTTCTCTTCAAGAAATGTCTGTAATCTGTTAACAAAGTGGCCATAAATTTTCAATTTTTCCCGGTGACGCCTATCGGGACCACCGGTCCTCTCCCAGAAATTACTTTTTTTTTTTTTTTTTGGTATACAGCTAACTGAACCCCGACTAATCCCAAAATTATAAAAAATATTATATCTAATATTTGTCGCAATTTCCATTAAAATTCTGACCAGAACATCTCCCTTGTAAATGCTATCTTTGCATTTTTTTTTAAACCGACAAATCGGCCCCTGGTTTTCGGATTTCGGTTAGGTTAACCAACCGCCGCCAACCTAAAAAAAAAAAAGTTTGGAACCATTTCATTGAATTTTCTTTTTCACTCATAAGTCGCTGAGGCTCGAACTTTTTATGCATATTCAAATAAATCTTTAAAAGAAATTTCTCGGGGTGGGGGTGGGGGGGGGATAACGTAATTTGACGTTTTTATAAAACGACCCACACGGTCTGAAGCCAAGCAAACGAATGGAGAAACAGGATTTTCGGAATGGATTATTAAAAAAAAACTAACGAATTTTTTCCTCCAAAAATACCCTTTTTCCAATTTTTTCAACATTTTTTAACTCAGAACTCCATTCTTACCAGTGCATATTTGGCCCAGGTTTGCTGCCCCTGTCCCGCCGGGACCCAAATTTTGGGACCGGGACTTTTATTTTTTGAAAACAGGACCGGGGACTGGGACCTAAAAACTCGGGGATTCCCGCCACGGTCCCGTTCTACCCTAAAATGTTATAGATTTTATATTAAATTTTTTTTGGGGATGGTGCCTTTTTCCACTGGGCTTAGTTTTTAGAAACAGGACAAAAGGGACGGTTGTCTTTTTTCGGTAAAAAAGCGAAGTCAAAAAAATCGAAAAATTCAAATCTTTCGGTCCGTTTTTTCGGTAAAAAACTAGAAAAAAGTATACAAAAAAATCAACGACTTTTTTCGGGTTTCGACTTTTTTCTAAAATTTTATAGCATTTTATTATAAAAAATGTCAATAATCAAATTTCCGACAACGCTCATAGGCACTATAGGCTCAACTCACTATTAATTTTCACAATTTAAGACATAGCTTCGAACTCAGAATTTGAAAAAACTCACTCATTGGGACAAAAAAAAATTTAATAAAAATCTCATTTTTTAGAATATCATAAATTGAAAAACTATAAATACATTCTTCATTTTGAAAAAAAAAACCCTAAAAAGTGAGAAAAAGTTCAATGTAAAAAAAAAATTTTTAAAACTGATTTTGCACCTTCAAAGTGTTCTATTTTGAGGTTTTTTACCAGAACAACAAAACCCTCAGAAAATCGCAAAAAACCCAAAAAAATATCTCACAGCCTAGAAGATCTAGCCTCATCGGCTATTCAAAAAAACCTAAATGAGGTTAATATAAATAACTTAAGCAAATCCCAAGAAGTAAGAAAAATCCAAGTGTAAAACACAGAAAGGCTCTCTCTTTAATGCTTTTTTATATACATTAGGCAATCTGATGTCAGATGTCACTCACCCAAAAACAGTCAATTGATTAGAATTCCGACCTTTATTTACAACTTTTCCATGTTCAGCATAGTTTAAAATAAATTGTAGAAAATAGCTAATGTGATGTTTTTGTTTGTTTATGTAATTTGAAAAATTAACAGATTATTACATATTCCTTCAAAAAATGGATTTCGTTCACCAGTTCGCATGCAAGTACGATTTAATGTGCTATTCGCAATGGCGAAATATCCTTTATTTTAGCCGCCAAAATTGCCCGTTCGTCACCCACCGGGAGCACCTTTTGGTGCGTCACATTCGGCGAATGCACCCGGATCTCAAAGCTCGCTTTATTGAAGAAAATGTGATTAAATAAGAATTCTTTATTAAATTAATGATAATTAATTGAATTAACTTTATTAAATTTGATACAAAATAATAAAAAATTCCATTTTTTCATTTTGGGACTTCACCCGTCATTGTTTGGATTACATTGATCAAAATGCGGAAGTGCTGTTCAATTCGAATGTCTTCTTACAAATTGATCAAAAATTGTTGTCTGAATTGTTGGGGCGTGATCAGCTGGAGATGAATGGGGAAATGTCGCTTTGGAATGCCGTAATAAATGAACAAAAAAACCTTTTTTATAATTATTGTTTAAAAATAATGAAAAATTATTTATTTTAAATGTTTAATTAAATGTTAGTCACTCCGTTGGGCGGATGGGCAATGCTGTCGCAATGGCATTGATTGTTCGGCAGAGAATCGTCGTCAAATGCTTGGCCCGGCACTTTACCAAATTTGTTTTCCGATCATTCCAAAAGAGGATTTCCTGCAAAGCATAGGTAGCATCTATTTGTAATTGGGCAATTTTTGAATGATTGACTCTCGAGTTATTTACTTAAATTTCGGCATGGGTTCTATTTTTATGGGCCGTTTTCACTGTCACATAATCATAAATTTCATGGCTTTTATCACTTTGGTCGGTCTCCATTCAACATTTGAATTTTGGCACATCTTTGGCATTTTGTTACCAACCATTTCTTTGCCCTAAACAGTTCCGTGCGGCATTTTGACCATTGAGGAGATGTTCAGTGTGTTGCTGCACCATTGTCAGTCGGCGGATAACCACGATCGGCTGCTGGCCAAGCTGTACCCGCCCCGTTTTGTCACCAAACAACGGGCCCAACTTACGGCATTGGACGAACAGAAACAAGAAGAACAACAGCAAAAATCATTTGTCAATGGCACCCTTTCGTCCATTTGTCAACGATGCAAAAAAATAAAGGTGATCAAAAAGTTCTAGAAAAAAAATCGGGGAAAATCCGGCATAAAACTATTCTTCGACTTAAGTCTTTTACGGAGAAAATTTCAGGAAAAAATATCAAAACGTTTTTATTGAATTTTCAAAAAAATCTTCTCATAACTTTTCTCAGAACCAACCAATCAAACAATTTTGGCATTGTAAGATAGCCCTTGAATTGCTCTATCAGCTTGGTAATTTCAAAAAATTAAAATTGGAGCCAAACAAGTTGAAAAATAAGCCCATAATTCCTGAAAAATTTTAGGTATTTTTTGAGGTTTAGCAAGCTTATGAAGCATTACAAGTGTTGTCGTACAATACCAAGATTAACGGTCGGGGTCACTTTGGCATGGCCACCTTGGCGTGGCTTTTTTGGCTTGACCATCTTGGCGTCGTTGGATATAATGGAACTTTTTGTTAGCTATGCTAATTTTTTTGAAATTTTGCAGGATTGTAGAACTTACCAAGAGCTGTCGAATGATACTAATATTATCTAGTTTGGTTGCCTCTGAGAAAAGTTATATCCAACGACGCCGAGATGGCCACGCCAAAAAAGCCACACCAAGGTGGTCATGCCAAAGTGACCCGTTTCGATGATTAATGCATAAATTTGTTTTTCATTTAAGAATGCTGTGTGCGAATGCACCCGGATGATCATGACGATGTGAGAATGCGCCCCGATCGACAGGGGCAGGCGCTCGGTTTGGCGGTGTTCGAGCCCGACAACGTGCTGGAGCCAGTGGTTGGCGAGACGAGTTTGCTGATGGTCAAGGTTAATTCGGATGAACTTATGGCCGCCGATGTTCTATTGAAACGAGGATGGACATTTTTAATTGCAGGTTGTTTCGCAATGCTTTTGGGAAAACTTAGAAGGGGCATAAACCCAAAATAATTTTGAAATTTTGGATAGGCGAGGAATGAAACAAACTTGGTCATTCCAGGAGATTATATTAAAAAATATATTAATTCGAATACATAGATTTTTGTAGGAATCTTTCTTTATGGTATTGAGCCATGTTTATTTTTCAAGAAAATTTTTTTTTATTATTTTCGTTTTAACGAGAATTTGGCTGCTCGATAGACCGATTAATTAATATATAAATATTTTTCTTTATCAGTCTATTTTGCTTTGGCGTTGAGTGCAAAAAATTGGAGGCGCAAAAAACGGCGTTGGCGCACAATGCTGATGAATTTGTGCCACTGGTCGGTGACAAACACCAGGCACTGAAGGTATTAATTTTCAACTTATTGCCCATCCCCTTCAAATTTTCATTTTCCTCAGGAACTTGGCGACGTGGAGAATTGGGCACGTACAATTGAGACGGATGTGGAACAGTGTGTCGGCACAACATTGGAACGCTTTTACCGGACCAGGGGCGCCGACGCCAGTGGTGGCCATACAACGGACGGCAAAGGCGAGCCAAGGATTTTCAAAAATTACGTAATTATGTATTTGCAAAAATGGCAGATAGCACCTCCAGCTCTTCAAAATGATTACAATTTTGTATCTAAAAATAATTTTTTTTTTTCGCCAGAAGGAACGGAACTATGGGGAGAAATTAAGTACATCCCATTTCCCTCACCCCGGAAAACCTTGACAGAAAATTTACATTTGGCTTTTAGTGGACAAAATTTCCGAAAAGAACAAAAATTCAAAAATCCATTTTTTTTTAACTTTTTATGCTGTTTATCATTTTTACAATTTTAGGATGCGAATGTTGGCATTTTGGAGTGCGGCGTGTGCGTTCTGAAGAGGACACAGGCGATCTCGACTACTTCGCGCGACGTGCCCTAACGCTTCGACGCCATCCATCTGTCAGGGTCTCTGGCAACTGCAGGCGCTACTGCTGTTTTAAATTCAATGTAGGAAATTTTTTACTTTCCATGTGGTATGAGCGGCGACAATTTATGCAAAAATGTTTGTTAGTTAAATAATTTTTTTCGTTTGAAATTTTCTTATTGACCTATTTAATGCGTAAAAATTTTTTTGTTTTCAAAGGGTGTCAAAAAAGTTATAATAACTTTTCTGTTATTGTCCACCCCCTTGAAAATTATTTAAGGCTGGGGTTGGAATATAACGGCAAATCGGAAAAAGCCTCAAATTTACTTTTTTTTCAGGAAATTGGCGACTTGGACACCGCCTCTGTGTTCCACTCGGTATATTCATTGAAATTTGGCGCAAATGTTTAAAAATATTTTTTAGGCAGTTCGAATTCAACTCCATCGACAAAGAAAAGTGAAGGATGAAGAATGTTTGCGATGAGAGAAGTTTTTTTCGACTTTTTTCCGCCTGCATACAAATGTAAAAACTGTAATAAAGAAAAAAAACAGATAGACGAACATTAGAGGACATTGTTTATATATTTTTTTTTATTAGAAAGAAATTTGCATTATTTGGGGCACGTCCACTCCCACAGGAGCAAGTTCCAGACAAAAAAATATTTAATAAGTAATAAAACGAAAAAACTGCTTTCGCTTTGCGATGGGAAACAGGCCAAAATCTTGGCGCCATCCTTGTGTGAACACATGTCGACCGTTTCATCCAAACTTAGCCAGGCATGGGGAGTTTTCTGACCGTTTTTGAACCATTTTGACTTTGACGCTATGAGACTTTTTTCCAATTATTTTTTATTCTCTGAATTTCCCTAAAGCCCGTAAATTGCTGCAAATTTTACGCTAATGACAATGAAAAGTGATTAAAAAAATAATATATTAATTGCCGCCCTCAAAATTTGGCCATCTGTTCGTTGAGTTGTTCAATCTCTCCTCCAACTCGCCCCGTCGTGCCAATTTATCCAACTGCGTTTGTCTAAGAAATTTTAAAAAAATTAGGCGACTGAACACCTTAGTTAATCTGTAAAACCTGAGAAATGCACTTATTTTATATGATAAACCCAAAAAAAAAAAAACGATAAAGGTACCCAAAATATCAACAAAAACATTTTTTTGTTTTGTTTTCTGGCTATCCTTTCCTTTCCCATATTTACTGGCAATGCAAGACCAAACCGAATAAATTGCTTTCAACTTGGGTTGATGGTAGGCGGTTTAAACCGGTCCCCAGGTTTTCGAGTTCGCGCCCCGGACATTTGCGCCTTGTCCAAAAAATGTTTGCATAAATGGTCATTATGTCAAAAACTCTTGAAGAACGAACTTTTTGACCACAATCAATTCGTAACATCCATTTACAATTCTAAAAGTTAAATCGAAACTGAATTTAAAACATATGCGCAAATGTGGGGTAACCATTCCAAAGTATTATTTTAATCCATAATTATCAATAAATTGATATATTACAATTTTTGCAATTCCCCCACCCTCCCCCCTCTCCGTCGTACCCAATGCGTCGTAAAAGTCGTCGGCACTGAACGCGTTCGGGTCGTACACGCTGCGGGCAAAGCAGGTGCCCTTCTCGTCGATGCCGTACGCGTTGCGCAACGACTCGTAAAGTGACGGATTGATGTAATCTTTGCGCCGTTTGATGCTCGCGTTCATGTCCAAGCCGCGCTCCTTCTTCTCAAAAAAGGCGACAAAGCGTTGCTAAAAAATTTGAAGTTGGAAAAAAACCAATATAAAAGACGGTCCCCATGATTCTCTTCTATTAAATACAACTGGGGTTCAAGCCCTATTAGATGTATTCATTTTCTTTGTTATTAATAAAATTTAAGTTAGAATGAAAATTCAAAAAACCCAAAACTCTTAAACTTAGTTAATTTTTCTTGCAAATTGTTCTCTCCGGTAAACCCAAAAACACCAGCGGCCCAAAACCATCACCTAGACAATTTTTTTTTGTTATTTTCTGTTATTAAAGTTTTTCTTTAAAAAATTGATATTTTTTAGGCAGAATTTCAAGAAAAAAACTTGAATTTTTCGCAAAAAAAAATTCTAAATTACAAAGATTTAGCATAAGTTTTCCATGAAGTTTCTTGCCTACGAAAATCTATTGAGAAAAAACATTAAAAATTTAAAAAAAGAAAAGTTTTGCCTCGGCAATGTATTGAGTGGGCGGTGTTTCGGCCGCGGAGTTTTATTTTGTCATGTTCCGATACGCCCCCCCCCCCCAACAAACCGCCATTTCGGGGTCGCATTCGTCGCGTGGCGAAGGAAGGCGGCAAGTCGCGATGGCGAATGGCATCGGCCGCAGCCGGCGACTCGGCCCCAATGTCCATCGGCTCGTCCGTTGAGCACACGGAACAGGGCGTGTCCTGGTGTTGAACCACCGCCACCACTGTCACCGACGTCGAGAATAGCGGAGTCCTAGGTGAAAAAAACCAAAAAAAAAAAAAATGTTGGGTTACAAAAAAACAACCCAATCATCCTTTTGGGTTGAACAAAGGAATGCTCTGTTCCTTTTTTCTCTTTATTTTAAATTTTATCTTTTTAAATTTTTTGCTTCAAGTAAGTTAAAAAAACAACAAATAAATAAGACTTGAGTTTGTTTGTCGGCCCCTCCCCTACCTCCGTTTTTTTGTTTTTCGATTATTTTTTTTTTTCGACCCCTTCCCCGCCGCCGCCCATTTACCGAAAATTTGGCCCCCTTCTCCAACAACAGGTCCAACTCTTCCTCCGCCTCCTCTTCTTCATCGTCGTCCTCCTCCTCTTTGTTCCGTCGTGGTTCAGTGCCAAACGCGTCCACCTCGTCGTCGTCGTCGAACATGTCCGACCGACGCCTTTAAAATTTATTTTTTGCTAAGGTTAAAGATAAAAAAGGAAAGAATGAAATGGAAAATTTAACTTTTAAAGTAAAATCTATACAAATGTTATTGCATTTTTTATTGCCCAAATCATGAAAAAAACAGCAAGTTGCCGATTACATTTTTTGGCAGTATATAGGGGAAAAAATCAATGCTTTCCTCATCCAAAGCCCAACAAAAAAATATCATATGGGAGAAGTGGAAAAAATCAGGGAAGGCATTGTCCTTTCGAGGCCACAAAAATGACTCCAACCGGGCACAAACAACACCTTTCTTTTGGTGCAAAACAACCAAATTTCAGAGCCCATGCCCATGGACAATGCCTTTCTTGTCAAACGAAAAAATATATATATCTGAGAAAAAAAAAATATTCATATACACGTTATAATGGGAACAAAATGATGAGTGTTTGAATCGTTGTGATCGAATCTGCCGGAGATGGAAAAAAAAACAAATAAAATAAAAGTGATAGGTTAAAGAAATGCTTGTCGTTATTTACTCGTCGTTCCTCCGTCCTTTTTTTTACAACCAAAAAATATGAACAATTTTCCTTATCATATCGGCGCCATCCTTTGGGATCAGAGTCTGTTGCCGGTGTTCTTCAAATAATGGTAACATCGCAGCAAATAATGAGTGTCCGATCGCGCATAATCAATCATCGGTTTGGTCAGGGGCCTACGAAAATTTATGGGAATTTTATTTTAAAAAAGGGTTTAAAAGAAAGCAAAAACATACTGATGCGATAAAAAAAACAATGGTAAAATAGATAGGGCCCCGAAAGGAAAGTGTACCCAGAAAAAAAAAACACACATAGAATTCCCAAACCTTAAGTTTTTCTCTAAATAAAAACGTGCCCTAGTTTTTGAATGAAAATTTTGAAAAATAAAATTTTTAGAATTTCCAGTTTTTGGAATCCAAAATAATTTTGCAAAAAAGACAATTATTCCATCGGTCCGGCACCAAATTCATCGAACCAACAAACGAAATCGCTTATTTCGCTTCCAAACGGATCAACTAAATTCTTGGCTCTCCCAATCATCAAAAAAATTCGGTAAAAATCAAAAAAAAAAAATTGTTTTTTAACAATTTGTTTATTTCTTTTTTCTTTTGTTAGCATTATGAATAGGGCAGGGATTTATATTTACGAAAAATGCCAAAATATTTAAATAAATATTTACGAAAAAAAGCCAAAATATTGACCAAATATTGAAAAAAGTCCAAAATATTGACGAAAATATTGATTAAAAAATACAATTTCGCAGTGTAAAAACCGAAAAATCGCTTTTTATAGATAAATAAAAAGCATAAATCGGCGATTAAATTTATTCACTGGTTACTGTTGCAAAAAGGTACTTCTCAAAAAATTTCAGGCAAAAAACTCATACGGTTGTCAGACAAAAAAATTTTTTTTTAAAACTGAAAATTTTTCGAGAAAATATTTTTTGATTTTTCATTTTTTAGGAGTACGTTTTTCAAAATTTCAAAAGTTGATTCTTAGGGGTGTATTTTTGTTTAAATCTTTGAATTTTTACAAGAAAAGGTCGAAAAATGCCAAAATATTTACAAAATATTGACAAAACCTCAAAATATTGAAATAAATATTTTTTCTAAAAAACCCCCAAAATATTTTTTTTTATTGATGAATATTGACGTCTAAATGAAAAAATTTAAACGCAGAAATGCTTCTTTTGAGCCCCTTTTTTCAACGCATATGCGCAGAAAACCTATTGAAAAAAATATAAATCCCAGCCCTAATTATGAAGCGCTAAAAAAATTTTTGTGACGGAATGACGCGCATAATCTTAACCATTTTTGCCAATTTTTATTATGCAGAATGAAATGGAACTCCCTAAACCAATTTTCATTTTCATGTACCCAATTTACAATTTTTTCAATTTTAAATCAAACTTTATTTCCGTTTTAACAGATATGACGACTTTTGACAAATTGTTGGCTGACAATTCATTAAACGAACTGGGCTCATTGGAAATTCGTAGTGTGCAACATGGGGCGAGCGCAAAAATCTTCAAAAATTTGGACAATGGCACAAAACCTCATTGGATGAAAATCCCCGTTGACCCATTGCCCAACACAATTACCGGATTCAAATCAATTCGCATTAAGTAATGTTAATGGAGTGGATAGAATTGGTTCTTTGCCTTTCATTCAGTATTAATTTAGTTTAGGTTCCTCTTTTTGCAAAAACAGGATTTTTTTAAACCAAAAACAAACTTTTGAAAAATTTTTGCAAAAAAGAGGGACCTAAACTAATTTAGTATCCAATTTTCGATATTCTTACAGATTAAAGCTCTATACAAAACATTAAATTATGAGCTTTTTTTATAAAATTTTCTTTTCATTTATTTTGTAACTCAAATTATAAGAGAGCCCAATTTTAGCTCTGTTGATCAACATGTTTTCGCTTTTCTCCGCAACATTCATCGTCTTTTTGAGGAGTGCGAGACAAATCTTCACATTCGGATTTTCCCGCACCAGAGGCGCAGTTGGGCCATTTTTCGACTCTACATTTGGCCGCTGCTCAACAAGGACAGCATTGTCGGACTCATTTGGCCAAATTCGCTTCCAACTCTTCAGCGGACCATTTCTCAGACGCTCAGAGATTTCACTAACCTGAAAGTTATGGACCTGCGTTCGCATATTCCCGAGCAAGAGGCGATCGACTGGCTGCGTTCGACACGTGCCGATGGTCATCCAAAGACAATGAAATGCCGATTTAGTCCTGCTGGTGTGGACCGACTCAAAGAAGTAATTCTTGGGCTCATGGTTTTTTTTTTTTTTTTTTTATTAATGGTTATTATGATCCTTTTTTTGATAAATAAGAAGTTTCATAATATTCTATTATGGGTTCATACACTCTGCCTTAAGCAACACTAATGTATTTCATTTCTAAAACAGGCACATTAAATGGTCCCTTAGAATGAGCCACACTAATATAACCGGTTTCCAAAAAAATACTTGTGCTTTTGTTGATTTAGTGTGCCATTATTACTTAAAATTTTTGAAGTGGGATATATATATGTTACCGGGTGCCGTGAACAATTTCTGTAATTTGTTCTCTTAACCTAAATTGGAATATGATGGATTTTTAAGAAACGTACTAATTCTCGTTGAAAATTTATTCTTTTAAGCATTTTTCCACCGGGTCAACGCCAGTCAATTTTATCATGTACTTCTGGCAATACAATCCCATTGAACCATTTCAAATTACAAACAATTTTACTGGTGAACAACTGTCATTGAGAGTGGTCGTGGTTGGCGACAATAGCCGGGAGAAACCTTACTGGTTCTTGTTGGTGCGCTGTCCAATTGAACGAAATGAAGCTCAATGGCGCGAACACGAAAACAAATTGATGAATTTGGAGTGGACGGATGTGCCTAACTGTATTTACGTTGAGCTGGATGACTGTTTCATCGCCCACGAGTGGGGAAAAACACCTCCATTATTATGTTTAATATCGCCTCCCTCTTATTTTAGTATTTCAAATGATGAAGTCCCTGGCCTAAGCAACCAACAGCAAATGTGAATGGCGATATAATATTGAAAAGTGTTGAATCATTTTTTGGGATTATCATTGATTTGAATATATCTTTATTTGTTCAAGAAAAATTTTTTTAAGAAAAATGAAAGAAATAAATGCATTAAATAAAAAGAAAAAACATTTCCTATGTTGTTGTTCAGCTTGTCACTCTCGCATTTAGAGCTTAGCAATTTATAACAATGTTTTTTAATTATCTAACCGACAGCAAAAAGTTATAATCCCGGTTGTTTTTTTTTGATCGTGTTCACTGCGGTCCAAGATATTGAAAATACCAGATGATGTAGAATGCGGAATGACATTTTCACCTCTAAATTACTATATATGTTATATTGACTAGGGGTTTCGTTAGAAAAAATTAAGGCTCCCGGCCGAAGGCCGGGAGGGGTCTGAAAGTTGTGCATTGGTCTTACAACTTTTTGCGTAGAATCCGGGAAAATTAATATAAAAAAATCTAGGGCGCCACATGAGCGCCAGGGACCGAGTTTCGGGTCATTCGCGCAGTCTCAGTTCTACGAAAATTTTTCTTTTCGCCCGTAGGGCTTAGCACCTGCTGGGAGGGCGCTAAATTGAAGTGTCCCCGAAAAGATTGTAAGCGACCCCGAAGCAAAATTTCGAAAACCTAAGCCGGCCTGCTTCTAGAACTTTTCAGCACCAGAATGATGAATTTCAGCCCCAGCTGAATGCCGGGCTGGGGGGTGAATGGATCGGAATGGGTGTAACAGGCGCAATGTAGCACTTTTTGAGCCCGATTTTTCCAGAAAAAAAATTTCGAAAAATTATTGAAAAATTTCTTAGCTAGGGGGGGTTGCAGGTTTTGCACGTTTGGGGCTGTATGAATTTTTAACGATTTTTTAAAAATAAACGGTGACCACTTTGGTTCACCCGTTTTTGATGGGCTATCGTTTAAAAATAATTTTGGAAAATTTTTTTATTTTTTCTAAAAATTTTGAGGTAGGCGGGACACTTCAGTCCCGGGGCTGTAGCTCGCCAGGTGGTGCCTGGAGTCTTAAGTTTTTTTTACCCACATTTATAGAGCATAAAACGGGCTATCGAATGGTGTAACATAGGTAGAAAAATTTTCAGAAATTTTCGAGCTAGGCCCCCTAAGAAATTTTCACCTACCCTCAAATGGGTCAAAAAAATTTCAAAAAATATTTTTCTGGGCCTATTTTATGCGCTGATCACGAATATCAACTTAGTTTTGTGTTAGAATAATTTTTGGGGGTGCTTAAAAAATTTTGAAAAATCGACCATTTTTTTGGTCTCGGAAATTCGAGGATATATTTAAAAATTCATAACTAAATCAAGTGTGGGCCAATTTACATACAATAAAGTCGATAAAATGCAGAAAAATACGGCCGATTTTATGCAATTTATTTGATATTCCAATTATGAGTAGGAAAAAAAGTTAGATCCGAATTTCTGAAAATTTTTGAATTTTCCGAAAAAAATTCATAACTTTTTTCAGAATCGAAATTTCCAAAAAATTTTTCCGTAGAAAAATTGCTAATTTTTAGCTCTATTTAATAGTTGCTGGGATTATTTTTCTATCTCTTTCTTAAAGAAAGTTATGGTCCAAAAACTGAATTTGGAATTCCGGACCATAGGGGGTAACCCTTCTGAAAATTTTTTGAAAAATTTTTTCGTCAAAAATTTATTTAAAAACACTTTTCTAAGCCTATTTGGGTCGCTGATCACGAATATCTAATTAGATTTTAATTTTGACTCCGTTAAAGTCTCTGAATCCATGCGTAAAAGTGGATTCTGGGCAGGGGGGAGGGGGGGAGGGAAGGTTCAGATCACCACACTCAAATGGTTTATTATTATTTTATTTGCTTTGATTCATTTTATATTAATAAATTTATTAATGCAAATTATAAGGGCTGTTTATTACTTTTTTTAAATAAAATTTGCATAAACAACAAACCAATTTTTTAACTAAGCTTTAATACAAATTAATGTTGATAATTATTTAAATTAAAAGTGAGTTCTTTTTGTTAATTTAATGCCTAAATTATAAATTCCCCAAAATTTTTTGATAAAGTATTATTAAATAAGCCACAAATAATGTTATTTTTTATTTTGAAATTACATTTATTTATTTATTTAAAATTTTATTGTTAATAAATAAATCAATCCCATAATCTTGAAAAGATAATTTGCATTTACCATGGTACCGCATCTAACATAATTTAACATCTATTATTGTCTCGCATTTACCATAGTGTCACATCTATTATGGTGTTGCATTTATTATGATGTCACAACTATCATGGTTTCGCAATTTACCATTGTGTTGCATTTACCATGGTGCCGCACCTAACATAGTTTAACATCTATTATAGTGTCGCATTTACCATAGTGTCGCACCTATCATAATCTTGCATCTACTATTGTCGCACACGCCATGGTCCAAACCTACCATGGTGTCGCACCTACCATAGTGTTGCATCTATTATGGTTTCGCATTACCATGTACCGCACCTAACATAGTTTAGCATCTATTATGGTGTCGCATTTACTATGGTGCCGCATCTACCATGGTTTTGCAATTATCATGGTGTCGTACCCTTTATGGTTTCACATCTATCATAAAGTCGCCCCTACTATGGTCGCATTTACCACTTGTACCATGGTGCCGCACCTAACATCATAGCGTTGCATCTATTATGGTGTCACATCTATCATGGTTTCGCACCTACTATGGTCAACCCACCATTGTGTCGCATCTATTATGGTGTCGCACCTACCATAGTGTAGCATCTATAATGGTTTTGCAACTTACCATAGTGTTGCACCTATCATAATCTTGCATCTACTATAGTCGCACACTGTCATGGTTTAAACTTACCATTGTGTCGCATCTATAATGGTCTCGCATTTATCATGGTGTCGCATTTACAATGGTGTCGCACCGTTGGAACACTTTGGGCCCTATTGATCGGACCTAGGTAGCGAAGCTCGATAAGCGCGAAGCGCTTTGAATACAGTAACACGCATGTACGCCCCCGCTAGTTCATCTAATTATACCATTAAATAACTTTTGCTAAATATCTCCAAGGCGGACGGACCCCCATTCGTTTTCGACCAATTCGTTTTTGCCCCCATTCGTTTTTTACGTGTTATAAGTATAGGACTGTCTAAC
The DNA here is from genome assembly GCA_039877585.1 of Heterodera filipjevi. Classification (NCBI taxonomy): domain Eukaryota; kingdom Metazoa; phylum Nematoda; class Chromadorea; order Rhabditida; family Heteroderidae; genus Heterodera; species Heterodera filipjevi. Next base: position 1,698,280 of record JBDPZO010000004.1, on the reverse strand, counting down.
TTGTTACTGTCTGGACTCACACGTAATTATATAGACAAAAAACGAATGGGGGCAAAAACGAATTGGTCGAGAACGAATGGGGTATTTACCCTCCAAGGCATAGGGTCCAAATTTAAAATGTTCAAAAACGGTCAGAAACGCTCTTATAAGGCTATCTCTTCAATTAAATAAATTAACATTTTTTTCATTGTTTATCTGCGTTTTCTGACTGTTTTGAACAATTTTGAGCTTTTGCCCTATATACAATTCGTCGAATTTGTTGTCTCAAAGAGAAGCGTCGAGGTTGGCGTACATTAACTCGGCGCGTGCGGGCGGCAGAATCTTAACTCACTACACCGGAGGCGGCACGCGGCGATGGCAGTGGTCGAAAAAACAATGGCACTTTTCTTGGCATTTTGTTTTCCGCTCACCCAATTTGCGCTGCCGGAGGAGCTGCTTTTGCGCTGGCGGACAGCCCGACGCCACCGCCAAAAGACGATGGTATGGTGGCAAAAGAGTGGTGGGACAAACGTATAGAGAAGTCGGATTGGGACTATTACTAGTAATTGCTGGAGACACCGATAAGGGCGGGCGCCGGAAATTATGCGCCAGAATTTCATGGCATGTAAAAATGTGCGAGCAAAACAAATTTGATAGATAAAATCAAGCCCGCTGTGCAAAATTCGAAGAGTTTAATCTTTGCCCAAAATATGTTTCTAATATTTAGGTACAGCCGAGAACTTTGCATTGAATGATTATTTTTGAATATTCTTCTTTTTGTTTGGACCTTGGCTTACCGACAAATTTACGATTAACGAAAAAAAGTAGCCCCCCCCCCCCGGGCTGTGTACCCATTAACAACGTCCCTGTGAGAGGGGGATGGGTGGTTCACGACCGATAGTGACACAATTTAAAACATAACATATATGGTACAACAACTTTCATTTTCAAGGATATGCAACCAGTGAGACGAATCTGTCAGAAATGTGCACTTTGAAGGATGAGAAGCAGTCCAAAATGGTTGGAATGCACCGTTCGAAGAGTTTGGAATAGCCGGCAAATTTTCAAAGCCGTTTTTTTTTGGACATTTTCGATTTATTATTTTGAATTTTTGCTTTTTTATTTTCCTTTTGTAAACCCATTTTATTGGCTTCGTTTTTTCATAGTATTTACTGTGTTTTACTTGCGACTAATTTTGATTTATGAAATTGAAAAATTCATCAGCAGCATAAATTCTCTTCCATTATCCTTATTTTTTTTTTAACAGTTAAATTGGTAAAAGTGAAGGAAACTGACGTAGTTGAATTTTCTATATAAATTATATACCATCCGACTCCTCTGGGTCTGTATGAAAGAATCCGAAAGAATTTTCATTGGGAAGCCACTCCCTGAAGAGTTACAGACCTGGGACTGAAATGGGAAAATGGCTTGGGACTTAATTGTCCACCGCCTAAAAACGCACCAATAAACGACTTAAACAATACAAATCGATTTATTACATGAATTTTACCATGTTTCAGTGAAAATTTCACTGATTTTCCTCTAAAATTTCAATCTGAAGTTGCAAAAATCAGGAGGCCGCGGAGCGGCCCGCCAATGGCGAGCATGCGGAGACGGAGCAAGTAGTGGGGCGCCCGAGCGAGCTCCGGGTTGCGAGCGCTTGGTTAAGGTCGCGCCGAAGGCCCGACCTCAGGCGCGAGCAACCCGGAGCGAGTGAGCGGCGCCCCACCTACTGGCCGCCGTAGTCGAGTGTGCGGTGTCTTGGCCAAAATACACCAATTGCTTTTAATTTGGCCATGTCAGTCCCGGGACTATAACTTTGTCCAAAGAGCTTTCAGTCTAAAAATTCTTTCGGGTCCATGTATTACAGGCAACGAGACGTCAAATTGCATAAATATTTTTTTATATTCATTCATTAGAAATTGGACGGTTGAGTCCCAAGCCATTTTCCCATTTCAGTCCCAGGTCTGTAACTCTTCAGGGAGTGGCTGCCCAATGAAAATGAAAATTCTTTCGGATTCTTTCATTACAAACCGAGAGGAGACGAATGATATATAACAAAAGGAAAAACCACAGAAATTTAAAGTAATTTTATGTTTTGGCACTTTTTTGGATGGGCGGACGAGTCGTCTTCCGGACAAATCGTCGTCCGGACGAATCGTCATGTTGCCTAAAATTCAGAGCATAAAAATAATATGTTGAGTGTCTTTTATCAACAAAAAACATTTTTCCAATCAAAAGCACGATTTTGACACAATTAAATATTTTCAATTCAGTTAGCCTTACAGACACCAAACAAAATAAAATGGATTATTTTCACTAAAAAACTATGTTTTTTTCGTTTTTTGTGGTACAGTACGGATCGAGAATCTTAGTACGAATCGGGGTACCAGTACGAATCCGCCCAGTACGAATAGGGTGCCGTTCCTACATATCACCATTGCTTTTTGTTTCTTTTCTATGATTTTTGATCAAAAAACATTTTATTGAACCATTTGTAACGGAATACATAAAGCCATAGCCATATAATGAATTCCATAAAATCGTGTGCCGACAGATCGGTGCTAGGTCGTTTCGTAAAAACTAGAGTTGAGCGGGACCGGGGCTTTTGGCAAAAACCGGGACCGGGACTTTCCGGGCCAGGAAAACCCGGGACCGGGACCGGGGCCCTCGATTTTCAACCGGGACCGGGACCGGTACCGGGACTAAACCGGGACTTTCTTGAAGAAAAAATTTTTCTTGAAAAAATGAAAAAATTTTCTTAAGAATTTTCATTTCAATTCCTATTTCATCTTCAATCACTTTTCAATTATCAAAATAAATGGAGAAACTAATTCATTAAGTCTAAATGAACCCTTATCCTCCTAGTTTACCCAGCGGTCCGATATGAAAAATTTCAAAGTCAGAACATTCAGTCACAAAAATCAAATTTTGGGGTCAAAAATCAGAATATTTTTGAAAAGTCATGCGCAGCAACTGTAAATCAATTTATCGAAGTAATTGAGTATTAAAGATTATATTTTTCATGACCCATAATCATTTTGAGCAATTTGAGACTGGAAATAAGCAATTCGTACATTTTGCGGCAAGTTTTTTTAGCTGTTTCGTTTTGAAAAGTCATTAAATTTTAATTTTGAAAAAGGAAAGGTCGGCGGTGCCGATAGGCGCCGCCGGGAAATTTTTTGGTATTTTACTATTATTTGTTATCAGATTTTGCCACCAAAAAGCTAAATTTTGAGGATTTTTGAGATAAATTTGAGAAACCTACGAGGCGCGGTGGTGCCGATAGGCGCCATCGTGGAGAAATTTTGAAAATTTGTTCCCATTTGTCAACAGATTTTGGGCGAAACTTTCAATTTTTGGAATTTATTCGAGAAGTTTTAAGCTAAAAGGGATCCGGCATGGTAAATTTTTTCGAAAATAAATGAAATTTAAAAGAAAATTGTTAAAAATTGTCAATTTATGAATTATAACAGGTTGGGGGAGCACTTTATTTTCATAATTTTTGATTTGACCGAACTGATATTGGAAAAACAATTTAAAAAAAATTTAAATTTCCTGCATGAGAGGGATTTGAACCCAAGCAAAAGTTTGGAAAAGCAATACTTCTACCACCACACCAAATTGTCATTGGATGGATTGTTAATAAAAATATATTTATAACGAATTTTTTCTCCATAATTTTCCTTTTCTACATTTATTCTCAACAATTTCTTACTCATACTCCCATTCTTACCAGTGCATATTTGGTCCCGGTTAGTCCCGGTCCCGCCGGGACCCAATTTTCGGGACCGGGACTTGTCTTTTTTTGAAAACCGGGACCCGGGACCGGGGCCCGGGACCTAAAAAACCGGGATTTCCCGGCCCGGTCCCGGTCCCGGTTCCGCTCAACCCTAGTAAAAACCGCCAGTCGGGGCGTTTCGTAAATTCCGCCATTTTGAAGGTTTTTTGTCAAAAACTGGTTATAACTTTGCTCAACCCCAACCAAATGAAACAATCTTGGTATCGTTCGATTGCTATTGGTTAGCTCTGTTAGCCTACCAAATTTCAAAAATTTTGCTTAGGTTTTGAGAAAAATATAGAGTTTTTGCTCTTTTTATGGATACATCTTTCTTGAATCTGGATCAAATTATTTGAAATTTGGTAGGCTAATAGAGCTAACTAATAACTACCTGATGACACCAAGATTGTTAAATTTGGTTGCATTTGAGCAAAGTTATGAAGAGTTTTCGACGAAAAATCTGCAAATTGGCGGATTTTACGAAACGCCCCAAGTGGCGGTTTTTACGAAACGTCCCAGCACCGACAGATCTACCTCATCAGCCAAAACAACAAAATCTCGACTCAACCCTTAATAGAAAATTTCGGCTCATGAAAAATTTAAAATTGTAGCAAATTTGTTGGAAATTTTGCGAGATAAGATTATGCCGGAATGAGCTTTTGTCGCTTTTTGGCTTAAAAAGATAAAAAACAATAAAATAATGATATGCAACCACAGTGCTATTTCTGTTAGTTAATAGAATAATGAATTGATCTAAGCAACGCTGTCAACCGTGCCATCCACTCACGTTCAAAACGAGCCAAGCCGATATTGTGTAAATTAATCCTATGCTAAAAAAGAACCAAGAACAATAAGAAGATATCGAACGACCTACACTGATATGACGAGCGGACCGCGTAACATAAGAACTAACCACATACGCTGGCAAGCCAAGCCAAATACCTAACACTGATAAGAGAGCAAAGAAAGAAAGTTTCTCATTATTTTTTACAATGTAATTGTTTTTGGCCATATTTTTATTAAAACTTACAAATTTTTTGACATTAGGCTGACTAATAGAGCTAACCAAAAACTATCAATTGCTATCAAGTTAGTTAATTTTGTCGCTTTTGAGCAAAATTATGACGAATTATATTCAGAAATTTTGTATAAAATGGCGGATTTATGAAATGCTCATAGCGGTGGAATTTACGAAACGACCCAGCACCCATCCATTCATTGCTAGCAAAGGACTTAATCTCTTTTCCCAACAAATATAAGCCAACGATGGAAATGCCTATTGCATGACACTGTCCAATTAATTAAATATTTATCTATGATTTTCACGGGATGAAATCGGGGCAAGGGTTAACCGAATGTGCTTTAGGAAAATAACAGCGATCGCAACATGAAAAGTAAGCAAAAATGCGATCGGCTATGCCGGAAAATTTTTTTTTGTTTGATATACAACTTTATTTTGAATTTAAAAGGGTCTTATCTCGATTTTTTTAGAGAAAAAAAACGAAATTCTTCAAGAATAAGCCATTTTTGACCCAAAGTAATAAAGAATTAAAATTCCATACTTTTAATGAATAAAGAAAGAGTCAACAAAAAAGCATTTTAAATTTCAGTCTAACAAAATAAAGGGGAAATCTTTAAAAAGGACATTTCAATTTAAAAGGAGAGGTAAACTCAGTTAGGCCAATTCCTAAACTGTTTTTTGGGATGTTGTAGATAATAAAAGTTCGTAATACACACGAAACGGGTCAGTTCCGTCTGGCCAGTTCCGTCTGAGCCGGTTCCGTCTGGCCAGTTCCGTCTGGGGCCAGTTCCGTCTTTGAGCCAGTTCCGTCTGGCCAGTTCCGTCTGGCCAATTCCGTCTCGCCAGTTCCGTCTTAGTGCTTTAGGGGCCGGTTCCGTCTCGCCAGTAGAAAACTATTTTAAGCCTAGTTTGTTAATATAAAAATGAAATTTCAATTACTTTTAAAATAAAATTTATTTTTAAACAGCATAACTGCGAACCGATAAAGTGGAAAAGTAATCAACTGTGGACTAGCCTTGGAATTTTTTAAATTTTTGCCAAGTTTAAAAAAAACTAACCCCCTAGTCTTTTTCTAAATCCAAGCCTAGTTTTTTCTGAACCTAAAGAATTTTTAATTACTTTTTCCAAGAAAATAAGTGGTTAGGTATAAAATGTAGTTAAGCAAGGAGTTAGTTTTTCAAAAATGCGGACAGCCTTCGAATTTTTAAATTTCAGATTTTGTTCCAAGGTTAACAGTAATTTTTTTTTAAATTGCATTTTTATATTAACAAACTAGGGCTTAATTTATAGGTTTTTTCTGTTTTCTTTTTCTAAATTTACATTAAATTTTTAAATTTTTGAAAGTTTTTGACTGGCGAGACGGAACCGGCCCCTAAAGCACTAAGACGGAACTGGCGAGACGGAACTGGCCAGACGGAACCGGCTCAGACGGAACTGGCCAGACGGAACTGACCCCTACCGTAATACACAGCCCCAAAAATGTATTGTCGGAATTTTAAGAATTTATCCAAATTGGTAAAGAAATTGACGAAGCAAAAAAACACTCCATTATTGGGCCCCAAAAAAGTCTTGACACAAGCACCTAAAAGTTCAGTATTTTGTGGGGCCACCCGTTATTTTAATAATAAATTGTACGCGCCTAGGCATGGGATCAACGAGAAAGACTTAAGTATCGAGTGGGATCACTTCCAAGTTAGTTTTCTGATAACTCAAAAATACATTAAAAACAGGGACAAATTCAAAAAAAAACCCCTAGAGGGCAGGAAAAAATTTCTCAAAAAAGTGACCACTGATCAGTTCCATAGGATAGCCCAAGAGCAATTCGGTAGAGAAAATGTTTGGGCTATCCATGGGGCTGATCACTTTTTTGAAAAATTTGTCCAGCCCCTAGGGGTTTTTTCTGAAAAGGGGAGCCCACAAAATTGAGATATAGGGCTTTAAACATCATGTACAAAAAGCTTCAATTTAATTAACAAAGCTATTTTTATGAATAAGATTTACCACACGAATTTTCAAAAAATCATATTTTCAATATGTACAAAATAAATTTCCACCACTGTATGATGGCTTTATTGGAATAACAAAAATTGCATACGTCAGCAGGAAATATGGGCTTTTTGTGCATTTGTGACTTTTTTTTGCTGGCATTTTGGCCAATATATATTCTTAAGGAACAGGGACCGTTTTTTCTTTCTTTTTTTTTTGTTCAAAAAACCCCAATAATTTCTTTTCAAAGGAAAAGGCCAAATTTTAGAAAATATGTGAGAAAGGTTATTCTGAATATATTAAAATATGATTTAAGAACCAGGGATGTTGCGTTTTGAAAGCAATAAATAAGAAAAATTCGAAGAGGAAAAAATCAAAAAGCTGGACCCCTCAAAATCAGATTTTTAGGTACTTATTCGCGATTTTTGGCACCTAAAAACCCAGCACACTAATAACATGAAAAAAAACATTTTTAAAAAAATATTTTAAATTTATTTATTTGATATTTTACCATTAATCTCACCATTATAAGCCCAAATGTTTGATGTCAGATTCTTTTTTTGTTTGTGCGAAAATTATTAAATAAATGACAAAAAAATATAAAAAATTGAAATGCCCTGCCGAATAATTTCTCCATTCTTTTATGTTCAAATTAGTGACCGTCAAAACCAAAAAATCAGGGTTCAAACTTGGTTAAATAAGCAGCCGTGATTTCTTTGGGGTTTTGACCTTTTTTTAAGAAAAGAGCGAATTTGGGGGAAAAATATTTAATGAAAAATCATATGTCAAATGATCCAATCAAAGATCAGTGCATCTGAAAATGCTATTGTATACCAAAACGGTAGAGTAAAATATTGGTAACGAATTTGGGTTCCCAATGAAATCAAAAAGTAAAAAATTTTTTGTATTTTTTTTTTACCTGCGTAAAGCACATCGATGGCATTTTTGCCGTTCACTCTGCTCACATCGTTCGTATAAATGAAGTCCAACATCGTCTTGAATGCATCAACGTCAATATCCGGGATCAACACAGGGCCACTATTACTCACTTCCGATGAGGCAAAAAAATTATTTATGAAAATTTCGTATTTTATTTTTTTCGACAATTCCTATCGTCTTTTTTTTCTTTTTGGTTGGCCTCGTCAAATAGAAACATTGCATCAAAAACATCGGAAGCTACACGCAAAATTGATTTATGCGCTTGAAAAAGCTGAAAAAGTGAAAAAGATTTATAAACAAATTTTGAAAAAGAAAGTCGAACAAAAAGTAAAACGGCCGAAGACTTAATTAAAAAAGATGGGACAAATTAAATCTTGATATCTTCTTCAACATTTTCAAAATCTTCTTGTGTGCATCTTAATTTATATGGAGAAGGTGTACTTGTAAGAAAAATTTAAGCTCAAATGGACCACAAAAACATCGGAAGCTATTCGCAGAATTGGTTTATGCGCATGAAGAAGCTTTATAACCAGGGGGTTGCGGGTTGGATTATTTCCGCAACACCGTTTCCGCGCCGGACGTGTTTAAGACATCATAACTCTTTTCTTAAGCAACCAAATTAAACAAATATGGAATCCTTCGTAAGCTCTTTATAGGTTCATTAATGAGCGAAAAATTAAAAATTCCGGTCGGTCTCAGTTCGGCGCAGCTCAGTTCGGCGCGGCCGACTTTGAGAAGCCATAACTTTTTTCTAAGTTTGCCAATTCAAATATTATTGGTATCATCAGAAAGCTCTATATGTGCTTGATTAATGTTGCCAAAAAAATCAAAAAATCCATCCATATATAAAAAAGTTATGACCTGTCGCGCCGAACTGTGCAGAAAAGTTCAGTTTTTTGAGGTTTTTTGGCCATAATTTTTTTTGTAATTTTTTAAAATTTAGCAAGTTGATAGATCTAGTCAAGAGCTTTCGAATAATACCTAAATTGTTTAATTTGAACGAAAAATAAAAAAGTTATTGCTAGTTGCGCCGAACTGAGCTGCGCCTAACTGAGTGGTTCCGAAAAAATTCACTAACTAACAAAAAAGTAATAAATAAAAGTAGGGTTGAGCGGGACCGGGACCGGGACCGAGACCGGGACCGGGCCGGGAAATCCCGGTTTTTTAGGTCCCGGTTTTCAAAAAAAGCCAAGTCCCGGTCCCGAAAATTGGGTCCCGGCGGGACCGGGACTAACCGGGACCAAATATACACTGGTAAGAATGGGAGTCTGAGTAAGAAATTGTAGAGAATAAATGTAGAAAAGGAAAATTGTGAAGAAAAAATTCGTTATAAATATATTTTTATTAACAATCCATCCAATGACAATTTGGTGTGGTGGTAGAAGTATTGCTTTTCCAAACTTTTGCTTGGGTTCAAATCCCTCTCATGCAGGAAATTTAAATTTTTTTTAAATTGTTTTTCCAATATCAGTTCGGTCAAATCAAAAATTATGAAAATAAAGTGCTCCCCCAACCTGTTATAATTCATAAATTGACAATTTTTAACAATTTTCTTTTAAATTTCATTTATTTTCGAAAAAATTTACCATGCCGGATCCCTTTTAGCTTAAAACTTCTCGAATAAATTCCAAAATTTCGAAAAAAAAAAATTTACCATGCCGGATCCCTTTTAGCTTAAAACTTCTCGAATAAATGAATGTTTCGCTCAAAATCTGTTAACAAAAGGGACACAAATTTTCAAAATTTCTCCCCGGTGGCGCCTATCGGCACCACCGCGCCTCGTAGGTTTCTCAAATTTATCTCAAAAATCCTCAAAATTTAGCTTTTTGGTGGCAAAATCTGTTAACAAATAATAGTAAAATATCAAAAAAAAATCCCGGCGGCGCCTATCGGCACCGCCGACCTTTCCTTTTTCAAAATTAAAATTTAATGACTTTTCAAAACGAAACAGCTAAAAAAACTTGCCGCAAAATGTACGAATTGCTTATTTCCAGTTTCAAATTGCTCAAAATGATTATGGGTCATGAAAAATATGATATTTAATACTCAATTACTTCGATAATTGATTTACAGTTGCTGCGCATCTTTTTTCAAAAATGTTCTGATTTTTGGGACTGAATGTTCTGACTGAAATTTTTCATATCGGAACCCTGGGTAAACTAGGAGGATAAGGGTTCATTTAGACTTAATGAATTAGTTTCTCCATTTATTTTGATAATTGAAAAGGATTGAAGATGAAATGGGAATTGAAATGAAAATTCTTAAGAAAAATTTTTCATTTTTTCAAGAAAAATTTTTGCTTCAAGAAAGTCCCGGTTTAGTCCCGGTCCCGGTCCCGGTTGAAAATCGAGGGCCCCGGTCCCGGTCCCGGGTTTTCCTGGCCCGGAAAGTCCCGGTCCCGTTTTTTGCCAAAAGCCCCGGTCCCGCTCAACCCTAAATAAAAGTATATTCAAGTTGCAACTTTTTTGCTTAATGCTGAATCTCTTAACAATTGCTTGATACTTTTTCTAAATATGCAGAGGTCCTTAAAGGCGTCTGGCGCGGAAACGAATCGATCCCGGGGGTGTTGCGGTTTTAAAAGAATAATGCTGAAAACTGCTGCCCCTCAAAATGTCTTCGTCTCATAATATCTCCCATATCAAATTTCAAAAATAAGAATATAATTTAATAAAAATTTAAAATAGATCTTAAAATATAAAAAGCTTGCTAAAATTTTATTCCAGGATAATACCAAAGGGTCACCCTGTTTCGATTTTAAAGAAAAAACAACTTATTATTAAAAAAATAGCTGTGAAAAATTTAAAAATCCTTTATTGCTATTTTATAATTAGGCAGATATTTTTACAAACTGGAAATTGGGTAAAATCAAAATTGAGCAAATCGAAACGGGGCCTTTTCCACTGTGAATCGAAACGGGATATAGCCTAATACTAACGGTCTATGTCAATTGGGCGCTCACGATTGGGCGCCACACGGGGCGCCACACGATTGGGCGCCAAGCCAAAAATAGGAAAAATCCTCTAAGTTTTTTTGAAAAACCCAACCCCCAGTTTTTTTTGAAAACCTAGTTTTTCTGAAAACCTCATCCCTTTTTTAAAAAAACGATCCCTCTAGTTCTTGAAAATCTAACCCCTAGTTTTTTGAAAAAAGAAATAGAATTTTTAAAATGGTTAAGTTTTCAAAAACAAAGGGTTGGGTTTTAAAACTGGGGATTAGGTTTTCAAAAAAACTGGGGGTTGGGTTTTCAAAAAAAATTAAAGGATTTTTCCTATTTTTGGCTTGGCGCCCAATCGTGAGCGCCCAATTGACTGCGTCCGAATACCAATGATACAATATAAAAAACAATAATAACGAACAGTAAATTTTTTTTCATCTCCACCTTCCCTCTTTCTTTTTTGCCCTTCCTTTGCTTGTTTTCCTCTTTTGCCTTCTGCTCCCAAATTGTTGGTCATTTGGTCAAAGAATTTTAGGCGATTATGCATCAAAATAGCCAACTGTTTTAATTGGGTAGCACCCCGACACAAAATTTATGCCTCAAAAAACATAAAAAAGGGTTCTTGGTAGAGTTACCCTTAGGGATGACAAAAATCTGCATAAATATGGGTAAAAACGTAAATATACATAAAATATGCATGAAAACCACTGTTCTGGAATTGGCCAAATTAAATGACAGTATTGTCAACAAGAAATCACTTTCCACATCCGGGGCATCTCCACCTGCAGCCATCGCTTCGGCTATGTTGTCAACCACCTTCATTTGTCGGCGACAGCCTCCATTTGAACAACGCAAAATTGGTTTCAGTGTACCCAATGACCACAAAAAACAAATATTTTGTTGTTGTTGTTGTGAATTAATTTACAAAGTTTCGAAATTTCAAATGAATTGTCTTCCTCCCATTGAATTTCCTCCTCTTGGTCGCTCCTTATTAGGGAGGGAGCCTTTAATAACTAAAGACAAGGTCACCTGGCCATATATGACCATTTTTAGTAATGAATTAGCACAAAGTGCGGGGAACCGCCCGTCATTTCGAACTGTGATTATCCAAATTTTTTTGAAATATTATATTTTTCAAGAAGAATTTTTTTTGAAAAGTTATATCATCGATGGTCCATCAAAAACTGAAAAAAGTTCTATTTTCTCAAGAGGTGCAAATTACCACCTATGGTAAGTGTTTTTTTCCATGGCGGTGAGATTTCATTGTATTGAACTCACCGCACCGTCTATTTTTACTTCATACAGTGCGGTGCATATTTTTAACACCACTAGCAATTTGATCGAATTTGTCTCGATAACATTTTTAATAATTGATGATGACAAGCTTTTTTAATAAGCTTTCTAATGATACCAAACTTAAAACAAAACATTGGTTAGTGCCCGAATACAGTTGACTTTGTGTGCCGCACCCCATTCGATCAAATTGCTAGTGGTGTTAAACATATGCACCGCACTGTATCTGTTTAATAGTAAGAATTTTGTTTACTAGAAAACATGCTGTTTGCCAGTCTGTTGAATGGTATGGGAATGTATTTCTTTATATCTGGTCGATATTGATCGGTTGTTGTTTTTGACACTTAGGTTGAAATATTAAAGTGCTTGATGAAAAACCACAGATTTGATTAGATTAGATTAGATTATGTCATATGACAAACCCAAGGTCAAATTGTTAAAAAAAAATTGTTAGAGGAGAGAAATATGTCGCGCTACTGATTTTGATGAATAAAAGATAAAACGCAAGAATGCGCTCCAAAACAACGGTTTAAAAAAATGTACTTATTTTGGCGACATGAAGTTTGGGCACCGGGAAGTTTGGGCACCAGGAAGTTTGGGCACCACAAAGCCAATTTTAAATATAAAAAGCCAGTAAAATTAAAAAATAGATAATTTCCATGCTCAAACATGCCGTAATCCGAAAAATGCCACAATATATATTACTGTAAATTTGCCAAAAATTTTAATTAATGAAAAAAATTAAAATAAATATTTGCTTTTAATTTTATAATTAAGTCTCGGTCTCGACTCGTGAAATTTTAAGTCTCGAGTAGTGTACTACTCTTTATATGTCCTATCTTGAATTTTCTGGTGCCCAAACTTCCTGGTGCCCAAACTTCTGGTGCCCAAACTTCCCCCTGCCCTTATTTTTGACCCCTAAAACTTATTTTTGACCAGCGATGTACTTATTTTGGGAAATTTTCGATGGGATTTCTGAATTTAATAACGCTTTTTTCTGCGTTTCATGCGCCTCCCCACTAAATGTCGACTTTTTGTCGACTCAACCAAAATTTATCTTCAAGAAGCTATTCAGAGGTTTCTTTTCACCCAATTAGATATCTATTTCGGACATCGAATACTCGTGGCGATTAAATTATTAGTTTTATTTTTGGCTGAGTCGAAATTTTTTGGAGTCAACATTTCGTGGGTGCGCCGTTCCATGTATTAAATCATTATAAGTTCTAAAAACGATTTTATTATTAAAGAATTTTGACTTTTTTGCGTTTTTAATTTTGATTTTAGCGTTTCAAAAGAATTTAATTTCATTTCGGGTCCTTGGTCTTGTTTCGCCCATCCCTGGTCTGGACAAACTGTATTATTACCAAAGACGGTTAACCAAACCAAAGCCAAAAAACGGCTTTACTGAAAACCAGGCGCCCCGGTTTAAATTCAGACGACTGAGAGAATTCGAATGACATACAATTTGTCGTAATTGGTGAGGTGTGCCCTGACATTGTTGCGTCCCGACTTTTACGGCTATGTCCAAAATTGGTTTCAAATTTATGTTGCATTAATCCCAAATTCGTTAAAAAGCTTTATAGAGGCTAATACATGAATTTTGTCCGAGAATTTTGGGATTAATGCAACCTAAATTAGGAACAATTTTGGACATAGCCGCAAAAGTCGGGCCGCAAATGTCGGGACACGATTGGTGAGGCACCAGTATTATGTACATCTTTTCAAAAATCGATTTTGCCTCTTGCATTTATTGGGTTCCATTAACAAAATGCCTTAGTTTCAATATGCATTTTCATTTCTGCGATTCTAAATTCAGATCGGCATCACCCGGCCACATTAGCATGGCTGTTTTATGCCCAAGGCAAAAAATAATGAATATAATTAAAATTCAACTCCGAATTATTGGTTGATCCCGAGCATAATGCATTGATTGTTCCTTTCCAATCTTGATAATTGTATATTCGGTTGTGTGAAATTTTCGCAAAAAGCGAAAATGTCCATAACTTATTGTTATTAGTGAAAAAAGGCTAGCTATTTGTCGTGTGGTGGTTGCCTGGTCAGCGTTACTCAATCTCGTCAGAATGTTCTTCACAGGATTTCATCACTTGTTTATGTTTTTCTGTCCGTGAATGCGTGATCAAATCTATTTTCTTTACTCATATTGTTGTACAGCATCAATACATACAGCAAAAATTGCAAAAAAAAAAATTTTTTTTTGGGGATTGTCGAAAAATGTTCGAATTCGGGGTCCAAAATGGGTCAAAATGGAGATCAGATTCGTACTCAGCTCGTCGAAATACCCCTAGAAACTTATTTTCAGAATTTTTGAAAAAAATCGGGACGAGTAAACTATACCTTTGCCAAGTGAAATTTTATCACCTTTTGGCCGTCACTTTAAGATCGGTGCCATAATTTGGATTTTCGAAAAGAAGGCATTAATTCGTATTGCCGATCATTGTCAACGGAATGAGTCAGAAAAGTACGAGCCAAATGAATGGAGAAGCACAACTAACACTCAATGCATTCACATATTTGATCGCATTTTTACCGTGCAGTAATTGCGCCATGACGATTCTTCCGCCCAGCCAAAAAGTGATAATAAATCTTCTTTAGCATTTATTATTTGGTTGCGTCGACTTATTGAAACTTTAAATTTCAGTTCTTTTTTTTTGCGGGCGGAACAATCATAGTGCCATGTGCTGCAACTATTAGAAACAATTTATCGGTTTCAGTCTTCAAATTGCTGTCGTTTTAGGGAAAAAAGTTTTACTAGGGTTCGGAATCACTAAATCATAAAAAAATTATCATGAAGACACGAAATGTCAATAAACCACCAAACCCTAAAAACGGCAAAAAAAAAAAAGAACGACAATCTGAAAATAATTTGTGATAATTAATTTTTGTATCCCTTTTATACATAAATAAAAATTAAGCAAATAAATAACGAGAAACCGAAAAATTTTATTCAGATTTTGGAACCAAAAAGCTTGTTGAATTAAAAATGTGAAATTTTCGTATTCTTTTTTTTCGAAAAGGCCAATTTCAGAAATGCATCGTTACTTAAGCGCATTTTATTAAGAAATTTTGCGAAATCAGGTTACGAAAAAAAAAGACAGAATTCCAAAAGTAAGAAAAATCCAAGTGTAAAACACAGAAAGGCCCTCACTTTAAGAAAATTTTATATACATTAGGCAATCTGATGTCAGATGTCACCCAAAAACAGTCAATTGATTAGAATTCCGACCTTTATTTACAATTTTTCCATGTTCAGCATAGTTTAAAATAAATTGTAGAAAATAGCTAATGTGATATTTTTGTTTGTTTACGTAATTTGAAAAATTAACAGATTATTACATATTTCCTTCAAAAAATGGATTTCGTTCACCAGTTCGCATGCAAGTACGATTTAATGTGCTATTCGCAATGGCGAAATATCCTTTATTTTAGCCGCCCAAACTGCCCGTTCGACACCCACCGGGAGCACCTTTTGGTGGGTCACATCCGGCGAATGCACCTGGATGATCATGACGATGTGAGGCGCCCCGATCGACCTGGGCAAGCGATCGGTTTGGCTGTGTTCGAGCCCGCCAACGTGCTGCTGCCAGTGGTTGGCGAGACGAGTTTGCTGATGGTGAAGGTCGGCCGAGCAAGAAATAGGGGAGTTTTCACCGCTCTACCGCCAGACCATTTCGCCCCCGACACAAAGGTACGTTCTGACGTTATTACATATACGTTATATAGACAAGGAGTTTCGTTTCAAAAAAGGATATCTCCCGGCCGAAGGCCGGGAGTGCTCTGAAAGTTGTGCATGGGTCTTACAACTTTTTGCCGTGCATCCGGGAAAAATAAGGAAATTTGGCCTAGGCGGCCAGGTGAGTCCCAGGGACTGAGTTGCGGGTCATTCGCGCACTCTCACTTCTACGAAAATTTTTCTTTGGACCGGGATCAAAAAATTTCCGCCGTGAGGGCCCTAAGTTGGAATGTCCTCGAAAACTTTGCCAGCGAACCCTAAGCCCTACCTCTAACCCCCTGGTCTGCAGTTCTGTTTAAATAATTTTTGGGGTGCTTAAAAATTTTTGAAATTTCGTCCATTTTTTTGGCCTCGGAAATTTGGGGATATATTTAAAAAATCATAACTAAATTGGTTATTGACCAATTTTTTTTAAATAAAGTGTTTTAAATGCAGAAAAATATGGAAGATTTTCTGCAATTTATTTGGGAATTCGTTTACGAAAAAGAAAAAAGTTAGGCCCAAATTTGTAAAAATTTTTGAATTATCAGAAAAAAATTCATAACTTTTTTCAGAAAGAAAATTTTCAAAATATATTTTCATAGAAAAATCGCTAATTTTTAGTTCTATTTTATATAGTTGAGATTATTTTTATTTCAATTTTCAAAAAAAAGTTATGGCCCAAAAACTGCATTTGAAAATCCGGACCATAGGGGGTACCCTATTGAAATTTTTTTGAAAATTTTTTAGCTCAAAAATTTTTCAAATCCCACATTTCTAAGCCTATTTGGGACGCTGATCACTAATATCTAATCAGATTTTAGTTTTGACTCCGATAAAGTCTCTGAATCCATACGTTAATGTGGATTCTGGGGTGGGCCAGGGGGGGGAAGGGGGGGAGGGGGAGGGGGGGGGGGAAGGTTCAGATCTCCACACTCAAATGTTTTATTTTATTTGCTTTGATTCATTTAAGATATTATTATATTTATACATTAAAATACAAAAAATTCTTTTTAAATGTATTTAATGCAAATTATAAGGTGTATTTATTCCTGCTTTTAAATAAAATTTATAATTATCAACAAACCAATTTTTGAAGTAAATTTTAATACAAATTAATGTTAATAATTATTTAAATTAAAATAGTGCGTTCCGTTTATTAATTTTAATGCCTTCAAATTAATATTTATTCATTTCTTCTGAATAAAATTTATGTGTCTTTTATCTTTTTCTTGCACTTTTAGTCCCTAATCATTGGAACACTTTCAGTCCCTAATCATTGGAACACTCTTAGTCCCCCCTAATCATTGGAACACTCTCAGTTCCTAATCATTGGAACACTCTCAATCCCTAATCATCTCGTAGTTGTACATTTTCCAATCACCGTGAGACATACCTAGGTAGCGAAGCTCGATAAGCGCGAAGCGCTTTGAATACAGTAACACGCATGTACGCCCCCGCTAGTTTTTATTAACTATGTCTGTAGAATAATTAATCAAATTAAGGCCGCGTTGGAAGATGGGTTTTTTGCCGCGTGCGCCCTGTATGAAGAGGACACCGGCGATCTCGACTACTTCGCGCGCCGTGCCCTAACGCTTCGGCGTCATCCATCCGCCAGGGTCTCTGGCGACTCGGCAGGTGCGACTGCGTGTTGCGCAGTGTACTCCTTGGCCACGAGGCGCCTTTGCCGCGCCGACACCGCAATTTCGGGTGCAATATTTGGCTCGTCTGTGCTCGGGATCGGCGGCCTGCGAGAAAAGGTCAACGGCGCCCGCCTTGCAGGACTCGCCAGAGTTGTTCTACCGAGGGAGAATGAAGACGAATGGCACGAATTGCCGCCTGGAGTGAGAGGCACTGTGGCCGGGGTGTTCGTTGCCAACGTGGGGGAGCTGGTGGCCGCTGTTTTTCTTTGATGTGGGGGTTTTTTTTTCGTTTTGTTTAGGGCGACCCGGGTCGGTGGGTATAAACAGAGCGATGTATTGGGATGGGTCGCCCAAACCAGGGATGCTTTAATCTAAGAATTAAAGTAGTGTGAATTGATGTGCATCCCTGGTTTTTTTTGTTGTATTTATTTGTGCACCCATTGCTTTTTACCGTTAGTTTGTATGGTCTGCACTATGTGTCGTACTGTACCCACTAACGGGTTTTATCAGAGTTAAACAGAGGCATATTTTCATTCTTTTTAGATACTCCAAAAAAAGTCCAGTAGTCGGAAATTGAATAAAAAAATCAATGGGTGCACAAATTCAAAATATTGTTGCTTTGTTATTTACAAAAATAAAAAATACGGAAAAGGGTATGTGAAAAATAAATTACAAAATGTTTGCATCGTAAGCAGGACCGTAACCAAGGGATTTTTTTGGGGGGCGGAGAAACTTTTTAAGTGGCGAAGGAATGACCACATTTTCTTTAATTTGTTGTACAGAAATCTTTTTCCCTATTTCGGAGTAGAGGGGGCCAATTAATAGTCTCCCCTGGTTACGGGCCTGATGGTCGTAAATCTTTGTTTATGGTGCCCCATGTTCTGCCAGTACGCAATTGACTCGAAGAAGTGCACCTAAAAAGCATTTTAATTTAATAGTCTCAAAGAAAATTTTTTTGCCTTAATTAGCCAAATTCCCGGATCATTCAAAAAAGTGTGTTTTTAAGTCACTATCAATTATTTAAGAACTTAACTATTGATTTGATTCATAAAATGTAATAGAACCGTTAACGAGTACGGTAGTGAATAAAATTAGTCAAAAATACCTCCTGTGCCGTGCTCGCCATCGCCAATTGTGGTGCCATTTTTGAGCAGCGGTTCTCCAAAAATTAGTCGCACCGGGGGATGACGGAAGGAGTTGTTGTGTGTAAGTAGGACGCCCAAAGTACACACTGAATGTTAATTATTAGAAAAAACAAACATAAAATTTATGTTTGAATAGCAAACAAAAAAAAAACATTCAATCAAATCAGAAATTGAAGTCGGAAAAACGTGTAAATTATTTCAAAAAAAAGTAGTTTCTGTTAAGGCATTTTAGAGCCGAGTCACTGCATTGAAATTACAGTTTTAACGACCCCTTCACTAAGAGTGGCTAATTGGGCTAAGCTGATGTTTTTTTTAACGAAGGTTCGGGTCCTCGAGAAAGTGAGGAATTAGTTACGACTCGCATTAATGCAAGTAAATGAATGTTGTTGGTAAACCTTGCCTTTTTTTTTTCTTTTTTTTTTGTTAATCCTCCCCTTTCCAGCCCCATTCTTTTTTTGCTCCCCCCCGTTCCCTTCTTTTTCTATACCTTCAACTTGTCAATTTCGTCCAACTTCTCCAGTTTTGTCCGCTGTTTGCGCAAATGGTCCGCCGGCGTTATTGGCGCCTGACAAATGAGGGTGCTCCACCGCCGCGAGCGGAGGCGCCAACAGAAGCCCAAGGGGGAAGACGGTGGCACTTTGTTGGCCTAGCGGAAACATAATTTATTTTTAAATTTTATTTAAATTCGGCCTCCATTCTTTCTTATGTAAGGGGGTAAGGTTATTGGATAGCATCGGATGAATTTAGATTTCGATTTTCCATAAAACCCGGGGGAGGGGAGGGTGCGATAGCCTGTTGCCCCCCCCCCCGCCGAAAGCAGGACAAAACGTCACCGGAACATAATTCGAAAAAATTACAAAGTTGTTTTTAAAAGAATTTAGTTAAAGTTTTTCTTGGAGAAAATTTTTAAAACAAGAATTTTTTTTAGCAAAAATTTTTCGGTAGTTATGCGTTATGCACCAGGGACGTTTTGGGTGGCTGTACCCTCTCCCCCCCCCCCGGGTGCATTTAGCGCCAAATTGGCCATTTATTGATTTTTTTTTATATAAACAACCCTATGCACTTGCTGTATTAGGACAGAAAATTGTTGTTTTTTGACTTACTCGGCGTGGCGTCCGACATGTTGACGCCAGTCCCATGGCCGTTGCGGAACATCCAAACAACACCCAACGGTCAGCGCCTTTTGTGCCATTTTGCAATTGGGTTCAGAATTTCCAGGATGAGTGTGCTCAACGACTGAAAAATAACAGTAAACACATATGGATGACCTAATTACAAAAAAAAAAAAAAAAAGATTTTATGCTAAATAAGTGATTTACCGGGTTGATATTTGCAGATTTTTTTATCGGTATTTTGAGTGAAAAAATGGAAAACAAAAAACCCTAAATAATTCTTAAGCTTAAATCTATTTATTTGAACTTTCTAATTAAATTAAAGTAGCCAGAAAAAACGAACTGAAAAAATGTAAATTAGCAAGACTTAGTTTGTGCCTTAATTAGCTAAATTCCCGGATCATTCAAAAAAGTGTGTTTTTAAGTCACTATCAATTATTTAAGAACTTAACTATTGATTTGATTCATAAAATGTAATAGAACCGTTAACGAGTACGGTAGTGAATAAAATTAGTCAAAAATACCTCCTGTGCCGTGCTCGCCATCGCCAATTGTGGTGCCATTTTTGAGCAGCGGTTCTCCAAAAATTAGTCGCACCGGGGGATGACGGAAGGAGTTGTTGTGTGTAAGTAGGACGCCCAAAGTACACACTGAAATAAAGAAAAGGCATTTAAAAATCCAATAATGAAATGAAAAACGCACAACTAAGACTAATTTCAGCAAAAAACCTGACATAAAATTGCAAAATTGGGTAAAGTATGATTGAATAAAGTTCCCCCCCCCCGCTTCCGTTTTCCTTTCGTAATTTTAAAAAAGTCTTTCTAAATTTTTAAGCTTTTTTTTCTTGAAATTTATTGCATTAAAAAATTTCCTTGTAATTTTTAAAGAAAAATTTAGACTTTTTTTCGTAGGGAGGGGGAGAAAGGAAGGGCTCCCGAAATAATTACCGCTTTCGGTTCCTTCCGCTTTGTAATGGACCATCAAACATTCGGGGCCAAATATTTCCAACTCTTCGTGCGCAGCATTGACTTCCCAACAATTTTGTGAAGGGTTTGAGACTTCCTGAAAAACAATGTAAATTTAATTATTTATTATTTCCCATTTCAATATTATTTCGTCCGGTTCACCTCCGAAATGTCAATACGAAAATCAGGCCGAACTGCGTTCAACAACTCTGAAAACACTCAAAATAATGGAAATGAACAAAAATTGGACCATTCCCAAATTTGTTTACCGTTTCCAAAGCGATACTTCAAAACGCCAATACACTTTTCCATCGCAGAAAATTTGAAAGGCAATTCCTGCTTGAACAGTTTCGACTCTTTCACTTGGAGTGCCAACTAATGAAAATGGAAAAAAAAATATTAATAATTTTTTTTTTTTTTTGGGATTCGATTCTCAAAATAATTTTCCACACATCTATTTTTCGGAGAGCGGGGGGGGGGGGGGGAGAGCGTCTCCGTCAGCTTTTTGAACCCTTTTATATGGTCATTTCAGCATAACTATTATTTTCATATAAATTTGAGACCATTGCTCCCACCTCGTCAATTTTGTCGAGCATTTCCTCTTGGCCCGTCTTCACTTCGTTTCGGATGTGTGCTTTTGCTTGAACTCATCAAACTCCGTCTGCTGATCATTTTGTTTCTGTGCCAACTGATCTGCTTAAATTACAAAAGTTATTTCATTTTTTCCTGCTCAATTACACTTTGGCAAACTAATCAAATTTATTTCCCTACCCATTTTCTGCTGTGTCTGCTCCATTTTTTCAACTTTCGCTTTCAGCTCATTGTGTTCGGCCATCACCAGCAATTTGTGATGGGCCAACTCCGATTGGAGTGCCTTCTATAATTAATTAAGGACCAATTAATAATTAATGAAAATACATTTGGCATTAAAAA
Organism: Heterodera filipjevi; assembly: GCA_039877585.1. Lineage (NCBI taxonomy): Eukaryota > Metazoa > Nematoda > Chromadorea > Rhabditida > Heteroderidae > Heterodera > Heterodera filipjevi. The sequence continues at coordinate 1,676,818 of JBDPZO010000004.1, read as the reverse complement.
TGATTAATTGAATTATGTTTCAAGCAATTTTAAAGTCGCTTAACGCGATTTTGACATCCATTTGACCCGACATCAAGAATTTTAAAATTGAAGAAAAGTCGAAATGGTCTGAACTTGCATTATTTGCTCGGGTTAGAATTCAGGGCTGAAAACCGAGCTAAATTGAATGTCAGGATAGTGCTAATGAACCCAGAGGACGAATCTGATACATCATTACACTTTTGAAAGGAATAAAATTCTCAAAAATCCAAGGGAGACACCAACCGAACAAATTGTAAACGCAATAATATAGTAAATAAAAACTCACATTCTCGAGTTTCGTAATCACATATAAATGGTTCAGTTCTTTCAGATCCATTTCCATTTTAGCAATTTTTTCACGAAAATTCTAAACGAAAAGGAAATTAATTTTCTGAATTAGAACCCTCCTTTAGGAGGAAGGAATACGCAATAATAAAAAAAACGAATGATTTTGAATTATTTAATCGTCACCTTCTCCAATTGGTCCGCAGTTCCCTCAATTTGTTCAACATTCATTTCTGAAAGGAAATTCCCAAAGCAAAATTTTCAAAATCAAATACCGTATACCTTTGTTGCCGTTTCCATTCGGTGCCAAAATGTCAAAACTTGCAATTGATGATGAATTGGTCATTCTCGTCATTCCCTCCAATTCGGCAATTCGGTCTCGCAGCTGCCGCACCTCTTCAGACCCATCAGACTGATGATTCAAATTCTCTGTAAAACAAAATAAAAGAAAGAGCCGTTTAAATTATTTTTTTGTTACCCTCATCATATTTTGCTTTCTCATCTTTGGATGCATCCGAAATTGACATTTTTCTTGATAATTCGGAAGAGATTTTAAAGTACTGATTTCTATAAATTCAAAGTACGTAAATTTAAAATTCAAAGGACATAAAGGGGAGAATTTGCGAATTCAAAGGACGTGTCAAAATTTATTCAATTTTTTTTTGTTTTTTTGACGAAATGAATTTTCTCGAAAAAATTTTCATCATATTTTAAGATTTTCTTAAATTCTTTGTTGAGGGAAATTTTTTTTTAAAAATAGCGGGAATAAAACAATATTTCCGAAGTTTAGCAAGCTAATTGAGACAATAAGAGCAATGGATGATACCTACATTATTGAAGTTAAAAAGTTGGATTTACGTAATATCATAATATAAAAAGAGGAGCAGAAAAAAATAAATGCCCCAGAAAAAGAAAGAAGTTATAGTATAGTGCAAAACAAAATGACCAAATGCACCTACTTAAGTTAGAGATCGAAGTTAGAGATCGCAAGAGAATGTAGCGAAGAGAGGAAAAAGGGAATTATTCATATTTCTGGCAACACTTCCAATCAATCGTTTCTTTTACACCATAAAATAAGAGATGTACTAATAAAAAGAGAGTGGGAGACGAATGACAAATTTTTCTTTTGTCTCATTTTTATGTACTGTCTATTTGTTAATTGTGGAAAAAAATGTTTACTACCAGGGATGCGATCTCAAAATTTACAAATCAGAACATCCAGTCCAGGTCAAAAATCAGAACATTTTGAAAAATGATTGCGCATTCAATCGTACCCCAATTATTTAAAAAAAAGAACATTAAATATGGAAATAAGCAAATCGACATTTTCTTAGCTGTTGGCTTTTGAAAATAAACATTATTCCTAATTTTGAAAAAGGAGGGTCGGCGGTGTGCCGATAGGCGCCGCCGGAAAATTTTTGAAAAATTAAGGTGTTTTTCGTAACAAACTGCTTGACAAGATTTTTGAGATCTTACACGAATGAAGGGTGGGGGTGGTGGTGCCGATAGGCGCCACCGGGGAAATTTTTAAAAATTTTGATTGAATTTGTTAATAGATTATTTTCAAAAATGATCAATTTTTAAAATCTATTTGGTATATTTTCAAAGGATTGAGTGTCAGGCGGTGCTGACTGGCGTGGCCGGGAAATTTTTTCTAAATATTAAAAACGTTTCAAAAAATTGTTAAAAATAATAATATTTTCTCATTTTTTACTCCAAGTAAGAAATTCGAAAAAGAGGTTGCTAAATCGAATCATGCAATGAATTCATGTTATATACAGCTTTAATTTCCAATCAATATTGATTTGCAATTCACTCTAGCGAATTGTAAATGCGCCAATGCCAACAAGCTTATGATGGTCTCTGTTAACGGAACAGGACAAAACACCGCCGCCCGAAACACCGCCGGAACGAGTTTTTTGGTCGTAACTTTTTTCTTCATCCACCAATTTTTATAAACTTGATGTTATTCGAAAGCTCTAAGTGTTTGGAAACTATCATTAAGCAGATGTTAAGCGATTAAAAAATTTTCAAAAAAGTTAGAAATAAAACTTCATTAAATTCCCGTTTTTTTTCGACTTTTTGCATAATAAAAATTATATCTTTTTTGAGAATTTTTTAATCGCTTAACATCTGCTTAATGATAGTTTCCAAACACTTAGAGCTTTCGAATAACATCAAGTTTATAAAAATTGGTGGATGAAGAAAAAAGTTACGACCAAAAAACTCGTTCCGGCGGTGTTTCGGGCGGCGGTGTTTTAGGGTGCACCGCTCTGTTAACCTTGTTTATAAGGGGCAATAATCCAAAAATAATTACCACCATCATTATTCGTTATATATATATTATATATATGTATATATATATATTATATATATATATGTATATAATATATATATATATATATATATATATATATATATATATATATATAAGTCGTATTTTTTTAAACCAAACTAAGTTGCTCTTTTTTATGTTTTTAGATGGCTTCTAAACTCTTTTTCTTCGTCCTATTTTTGACTTTGCGCTTTTTGAACATTATTTCGCAAAAAATGGAAAGAAAGAGTTGCTGGTTTATTCAAAACCAGTTGAGACAAAACTATTTGAACACACTTTAATAATTATTTTTGCATTTTTATTTTAATATTTTAGTTTAGCAATTGACTTAAAAATTTTTTGGATTTGGAGAATCTGTTGCAGGAACATATGATAATTTCGAGGATTAACAATGAAAAGTTGCAAGCGGAAGTGGAATACCTGAAGGACCGAGTCGAAAAGGTGGAAAGGGAAAATGAACAATTCAAAGTCAAAACGAAGGACCAAAAACAGCCAGTGAGTCTCTCGACTTAAAGAGGCGAATTTATTGGATTTTGTATATCTAAAGAAATTAATTTAATTGGTTTAATTTTTGATTAATTTTAAGTTCTCTCTGCAACCGAATAGTCATAATGGTGTCGAATCGTCGAAGAAAGAAGGGCCGAAGGAGAAGGAACGGACGCAGTTGAGGAGAAGCTTAACTAGTCTTTGTTTTGAAGAAATACATAAATTATATTAATTATTTTTAATTGACTTTTAAGCGAATTTCCGGTCATTGCCGAAAGGAACTGTTTTTTTCTCTTATTATAATTAATTATTTTTAATCCATTAAAAAGAATTGTAGAAATTAAACTTTTAATTATTCAAATGCCATTCCCAATGACTCAAATATAGCAGAGAGACCTTCCCAAATAAAAACGTTTTTAAAAAAACATTGAAAAAATGCCAAAATTATTTTTTTATTTATTTGCCTAACACTTTTTCTGTTCAGTCCCAGCGCATTTTTCGCAAAAGCTTTTTTACAACAAAGTTTCCAAATATGACAGTGACTAACTTGGCATTCTAATTGACGAGGTGAATCAGGGATGGCATCGATTTCCGGTTTTCGATCTCCATTCGGTGTTTTTCGGACCGGAATTCCGATATTTTGGGTGGAAAATCGAAAAAATCGGAATTTTGTCGCGGTGGCGTCTATCGGCTCCACCGGTTAAAAAATAAGAAAAAAAGATAAAAAGAAGCTCAAATTATCCTGGCGAGTGAAACATATATTACGATTTTTAAAGTTTGAGTTCGGCGCCATCCCTGGCACGTAGTGACCGCGACCAACAAAAAAAAAATTAAGGGACCTTTTCCTTTAATCTCACCCAAAATGGGGCAGAAATTCTTGAAAATATCTTCGCTTTTTTCTACTCAAAATTCAAATTTCAGGTTCCGTTTTTGCTAAATGGGAGACATTTCGAAGTATAACCCTGGAATTTTCTACTACGAAGTAAAACTAATCAATGGGTAAGCAAGCGGCGTCAGCACAAAATACATCTTTTATTGGCTACCGGTCCGAGTGTCGACCGGTCCGAGTGTCGACCGTCCGAGTGTCGACTGATCCGAGTGTCGACCAAGGGAAAAACAGTCCGAGTGTCGACTAAGGGAAAAAATGTCCGAGTGTCGACAGTCTGAGTGTCGACCCTTCCGAGTGTCGACTAAGGCAAAAAAAGTCTGAGTGTCGACTATAAGAAAAAAGTATCCGAATATAGAAAAAAAAACGCTTGTTCATTTTTTTGTACCCCTTTAATACTTTTTCTCTTTAATATCAAAAATGAATGTACGAGAGCTATTAATCAAAGCGACGACAAAGCCAAAACGCCGCCAAAAAGAAATAGCGAAAGAGCAAGATGAACAGATTGAGGATTCAGCCGAAGGACCAAGCGAAGGAATTGATGGCACAGCGCCGGTTGACCAGAACCAAGTGAAATTCGAATTGGTTGTTCACGACAAGGCGGTGACATACTCTGGCATGAAGGTAGGGCATTAGAAGGCAATTTAGTTTTAATTCCTTTTTGTAGGTTTCCGATTTATGTTAAATAAAAAGAAGCGTGATGCAGTGCATTGGCGCTGTGAACTTTCTAGAAAGAATGGGTGTCCAGTGACTGCAATCACAGGGCTCAACGACTACAACACTGGAAGGTAATGACAAGGAAGACGCAGCAACACTACATCGAAGTGTTTCAGCATCTGAAGTTGGCGTTGGGCAGTAGTTTCTGCCCAGAATCAGGTTAATCATTTATTTTTCATTTCTTTACCATTTTTCTCATTCCTATATTCAGTGCTCACTGATTTCGAATCGGCCGAAATCGGAGGCATCAAGTCTGTGTTTCCCACCGCTCGCATTCAGGCGTGCCTATTTCACTATGGGCAAAGTCTGTTCCGTCGACTTAAAGAGGAGGGATTGGCTAAGCTTGCTACAGCGAGTCAACAATTCGCACGGCATTTCGTCGCTGCATCAGTTTGGCCTTTCTACCACCAAGTGTTGTTCGTCGTGGAATGGCACTCATCGTTGAACAGTCACCGAATGGAATGGAAGGTGTGACTTTTTTTTTTTTTTTTGCTATAAATTTCCCATAAAACAGGTTTTTTGTATTACGTTGCAAAAAACTATATTGGTCTCTCGGAGTGGGAATGTGAGATGAAAGTCAATGCATTTCGTGGTAATTCGGAAGCAGACCGTATGTTTTCTGGAATAGCGGGGCATTCGACTCCACGAGGTAATAAACACATTAAAACTTTGGCTGAATTAAAATCCCTTTTAAGCCTCAACGTTAGTTGGCAGTGCAAACGAGGTGCGCTCTCTCATTCTGTCGTCATACAGTCGCCGTTCGATTGAACACTCGGCTGGACAATCTTTTCTTTCGAATGATTCTTCGATGCGCGTCAACAACGTGGTCCCAATATACACTCAGCCGCTTGTCCGTGACCCGCTCTTCCAAATACCGTTTTGGAATGTCCGAAACCGTGTAAAGGACGACCTGCCGAGAAGTCAAGCGTCGATGGAGGCGACTCACTTAGCATTTCAAGTTTGAACTGTTTTTTATTTATAAAAATGAATAAATTTCTGTCTTCAGAAGAGTTGCAAGAGAAGGCCACGAATGTTCGATTTCCTGACCGCTTTGCACAAATGGGACACGAAAAAGATGCAGGAAGTCAGAGAAGCGTCGAACAAAAAGTTGCCCAGGTTAATAAAACTTTTTGTAAGGAAAAAAATTTATGTAAATAGGCGTCGTCCGGAGTTCATCGAGATGGACCGTCAGCTGCTTCACTTTGTCAATTCTGCGATCATGATTATCTCACCTAGTACTGAGCAGAAAATTGTTGAATTATTGATTTAATAAATATTCTTCTACCCATTGACTTAGACGCTTAGAGTTAAAGAATTTATCACTGTTAGGAATCGATTTTGATCGATATTTGTGAATTTATTAGCCAATTTTTACCTTATAAATTAGTCGACACTCGGACCATTTTTCCCTTGGTCGACACTCGGACGGTCGACACTCAGACTGTCGACACTCGGACTATTTTTCCCTTAGTCGACACTCGGACTGTTTTTCCCTTGGTCGACACTCGGACCAGTCGACACTCGGACCGGAAGCGCTTTTATTCACTGCCCCCGGCCCATTGCTAAACAAATCCGATTTAAGTGAATAAATAGCAAATGCTATTTTTCGGCTACTGTAAAATCGTCCACATCCCTAGTAATTTGCGACTACCGATTTTGCCGAATTTCTCTAAATTTTGTCGGCAGATTTAATTTTTTACAGTTACCGATTTACTGTCCCAAAAAAGGGGTAAATGGTAAATTAAAAGAGAAATGTAATTATATAGCAATTTTTTATTTTTAAAAAAGAAGCAACATTGAAAATAATTTGAGGCCATGGTTAACCTTATGAGTCGAAATTTTCCTACCAGACTTCACCTACTGAACAAAATTAATTATTTATTTCATTTAGAGAAAATTTTCCGAATTGTAATTGATAGATATTATGCGTCTTTTTAGCTATGAATGCATCTGGGTGGGCCACTGAGTAAATAATCGTCGAGGGTGCTAGGTCATTTCGTAAATCCGCCATTTTTTACCGGTTTCCGAACATAATTCATCATAACTTTGCTCAAAAGCAACAAAATTTAACGAATTTGAAATCGTCCGATAGCTTTTGATTGACTCTATTAGCCTTCAAGTTTCAAAAAATTGATAACGATTTACGAAAACTGAGACTGTGAAAGTGAAAAAAAAAATTCTTTTAAGCCATGGTTTTCTTAAAACTTGACACAATGGATTGGCTATGCCATGGGCAGTTACAGCTACTCAACTGGTGGCTATATTTTGTGCAACGGCAAAACAATGAGCAACGACCTTCCACATTACAAAAGCGGTGACCATGTTGGCTGTGGAGTGAATTTGATAACAAAAAAACTCAGTTTCTCTTTGAACGGGAAAGTGTTGGGTAAGAAAAAGATGTAAAGGGAGCGGGGGCGGGCATTCATCCATTCATTAGTGGGTAATTGAAGTGCAAATTTTTGGGTGAAATGTAAAATTTAAATGCCGAACTGGCAGACCGAAGTAGAAAATTTGTTTTAACTAGTGTTCGGCAAAAGCGCTTTTTCGGTATTCGGTATACACCGATACCGGAAATACCGAAATCTTCAAAATATTTTGGTACGGTATACCGATCAGACATACCCAAAAATACCTGCGGTATACCGTTACCGTGCCGAACACTTCTTTTAACTTCCCATCCAAATGAGAAGCTCAAGAGCGTGCCTATTTTTCCGTTTCCTTTACGCCACTTTCTCCCACACTCGATGCTTCCTTCTGCTTGCTTCATATTTATTGGCATTTATTCAATGCCGATTCCCTTAGGCATTCCTTTATCCAGCAGAAGGAAGGTGTTGGCATGGTCATTAAACATGTTTCGGCCCAAGATCCTCTACATTACCCTGGCAGTTCCCTTAATATCCTATGCAAACTCAGTCTAGATTCTTTCTTTTACAAAACCAGGTCTAAGTTCTTCTATAAGATCTGTCTCATGTTTGTTTTTGGTACCTAATTAGCTGGTGATGCTCGACAGTCTCGGTCTAGTCTCGACTCGAGAAATCTTTCGGGTTTTTTGCGAACTTTGTCTCGGTTTGGATTTCGAGAATTTTTAACATCCCTCAAGGTTAGAATTCTTCACAATACCAAAAGGTCCTGCAATGAATTAGCAATATATAAAATTTTTGACGGAGTATCCCGCTTCAGCCTATTATAATTCTTTGGTCTCGAGCATTTCCAATAAATATATTAACCTCTATTTTAAGAAACTGTTTTCAGGTTGCAAATTCTACGCAAATGCATATTTTTTTCCCTTTACCGGGAATAGCTTGAAACCCCGGTCTCGAGCCTAGGGGTTGATTCTAGGTCTCAAATCTTAAGTCAAATCTCAGTCTCGAGTCTCGGGGTCAAACCTCGGTCTCGAGCTTCTGGGTTGATTCTTGATTTACTCAGTCACGAGTATCGGCTCGAGGTAAAGTCTGGGTGTCGAGCTCCGGTCAATTCTCGCGTTTCAAGGATCTTCTGTCTCGAACTTGCATTTAAGTATTTTAATTGCCATTTTAATTTAAATTTTTGAATTTCTGTGTTTTTTAGATACCAAAGATTTGGCTGTTAGCTCAACTGAGAATTTGTACCCGTGTGTCACTTTGTTGAGACCAAACAGCAAAATTAAAGCAAATTTCAACACGAATTACGACTTCGACACATTTTCGCCACCCTTGAGCAGACCAACAATTTGGGTGAAAATTTGAAAGTCCCACGGCATCGCCCTCCTCGGTGGAAACAATTGCAAATTGAAACAATTTATTTTTTTTTGATATTCACAAAGCGCATCCAAATTGTTTTTTTGAAAATTTGAAGAATAATATATAGAATAAAAATTAGGATTCATTTGGTATAAATTTTATTAGAGTCATTTCAGCACAACAAGTCGAGCAAATTTATTTTATGTTTCAGAAATTTTAGGGTTAAAAAAAATTTGAAAACCCTCGGGGCCCGTAGCATAGGACGAGAGGCAGTTAACCTGGTTAAAGCACCCGGGTAGGTTAACCCAAGGTTGAATAACCCTGAGGGTAAGGGTTAACTGGTAGCATAGAATATCGGTCATTTACCCCTACTTTTAACTCTACCCGAAGCAGCAGAGGGGGCGGGGGGTTGTTTACCCTCTGCCGCTGCTGTTTATTTGTATTGATCCTATTTGGAAATATGACTTAAAATCGATTGCTCCTGCATTAAATATTCCTTTTTTTACCCATCTTCATTAAATATATTATCCTAATTCCAAGAAAATGTCTGTATTCACAAAAGAAATGGCCAATTTCTTGGCCAAACGTATTCAAGAAAATTATGACCAATTTTACCCGACCAATCGCGAGCATGCTTATGCAGCTAAAGCAAAAGCAGCTTGGGCGGATGTGACAGATGAACTTAATTCCGGTTTCGGCTCAAGTGTTTCTGTTGCTCAAGTGCAAGAAAAATATAAAAACATGAAAAAACTTGCCAAGCGTAAAAACGCAGATGAAAAAAAGTACAATAAATTATTTCAATCCCGGCAGTTTAACACATTTACCCCTAGATATATGTATGGCACTGGAGGAGGTCCAGAAAAACAAGGACCATCAACGGAACGTGTTGAGGATGACACCTACCGTACTCTAATTGACACACACAAAGAAAAAGCGGCTTTTTCTGGTGTTCCTGGTGGAATTTCCACAAGCATTTTTTCAACACCGAAGGCAAAGAGTACTGTTGTCGATGAAGAAATTGCCGATATTATGAGCAATGAGGACCAAAAAGTTAAATAAGATAATCGCGATATTATATTTCCGGTTCATTGGTAAGGTTCGCACGGTTTTGTTGGGGAAACGCCGGACGCCGACTCCAAGTTCCTCCTCTCTTGCTGATTTGCAGCGTTCCGTTCTCGAATTGCAACTTAAGAATGAACAGAAAATTGGCGACTTTTTGGACAATGTTTCGCCTAAAATTGAAGGTGTTCTGGACAAAATGAACGAATACTATGATTTTGAAAATCGAAAGAAAAAATTGGCATATTGTGCCTCGGAGGAGCGGCGTGAGACTATCACATATGCATATGGCGATGATGTCATTTTGCAAGATATTTCAAAGAATATTCCATCCAAGTGATTTTTGGATATTGGAGATAATTGTGCCTTTTCGCGTTTTGTTACATTATGAGCATTTAGTTTCCAAATTTTAAATGTTTACAGAAAGATTAAAACATGTATTTTCATTTAATGAAAATACCCATATTGTTTCTATTTGCTTTTCACTTAATAATATTTTAAAAATTGTTAATTAGAATGGCAAGAATTGTCAATATTGATGAAACCGAACCGTGCAGGCGACGTGCACCCGGGTTTATAAATCCCGCGATGGAGTACCGTTTGCTAAGTAACAATCAAGAAAATAATGCACTAATTCTTCGCTATCGTTTTCATCGCAATGGTATTACTTTTTTGAGCAAACTGCTTGATGATGATTTGCAACTGAATAGACAAAACAATAGGGGCGATCCTATTCCAACTGAAATACAGGTTGCTGAGTATAGATATAGCGTAAAAATAAACATAAAAGGTATTGACGACATTACAATATCTTGCTTCGAATACTTTTGGCATACATGTTGCCGCTTCGTTTAAAATAGCACAGACTACTGTCTCAAAATGCGTTAAAAGAGTCACAAATGCTTTGTCAAATCACGCCGAAGAATTTATCCATTTTCCGGATGAAAACGAAAAAAGGCAAATTCAACTCGGCTTTTTCCGCTATTGTCGATTGCCATTTACTATGGGGGCAATTGATTGTACGCATGTACGAATAATGGTTCGTAATTTTTTATAAACACGAATAAATATAGAAACCTAAGTAGGCTCCCGAAATTGGTGACGAACGGAGTTATGTTAATAGAAAGGGATTTCATTCCTTAAATGTGCAAGCAATATGCACAACTGACAACTTAATTTTGCAAATTGATTGTTCACACCCAGGATCTACTCATGATTCAGCAATATTGCGGTATATAAGAAAAATCGAAACGGGTCAGTTTGGCGTGGCCGTTTTGACGTTTGGATATAATGGATATAACTTTTCTCAGAGTAAACCAAACTAGAAATTCTTAGTATCATTCGACAGTCCTTGAAATTTTTGTACTTTTACTCTGAGAAAAGTTATATCCATTATATCCAACGAGGTCAAAACGGCCAAGCCAAAATGGCCACGCCAAACTGACCCCGACCGAGAAAAATGTTTTTTTTCCTTCGATTTAGAAGCAGCCCTGTTTGGGATTATTATGAAAATAACCCAAACAATAATGATTTGTTGCTTGGTGACAGTGGTTACCCGCTGAGAAATTGGTTGCTTGTTCCGTATTTAAATCCTGTCAATGATTATCAGAAAAGTTACAACTATGCCCATGCCAAAGGAAGGACTAAGATCGAGCACACATTTGGAATCCTAAAACGACGTTGGAGCATTCTGCATAGTGGATGCAGAATTAAACTACAACAAATTCCAAAGGCTGTTATAGCATGCGCTGTTTTGCATAATTTGGCGGTTCGATTTCGACTTCCTGTTCCTGAAGTCGAATTTGATGACCAGCAGCCTGAGGCTGAAGTGCTAAGAATTGGTGAAAATGATGAAGGAATTGCCCTTAATGAAAGACAAAAGAGAATTGCCGGGAAAAATCGGCGTGAAGAAATTGCACTTCGTTTTCGTTAAATTTTCTGATTTATTTAAGCATGTTTGGAAGAAACATTTTTTTACATTAAAAACAGTTAGAAAAATTTTGTAAAAAATATTTTAAATCAAAAAGACTCTATTTAATGTTATTCCTAAATTTCGGAATTTTGTGTAATGCTTCTTAAGTCGAGCTAAAAGCTTTTAAATTCTAGGGGTAACTTTTTAACCCTGCTAGTGAGCAGGGTTAAAATTCAACCCTACCCTTGGGGTTAAACGCCCAGGGTTGCTGTCCTATGCTACCAATCAAAAATCACCCCTACCCTCAGGGGTCTTTGACCAGGTTATTTAACCCGAAACTTGAGGGTTATGTTCTATGCTACCGATTGGGGTTAAATAACCCCTAGGGTTGGGGGTAAACAACCCTTACCCTCGTTCTATGCTACGGGCCCTGGCCCGTAGCATAGGACGAGAGGCAGTTAACCTGGTTAAAGCACCCGGGTAGGTTAACCCAAGGTTGAATAACCCTGAGGGTAAGGGTTAACTGGTAGCATAGAATATCGGTCATTTACCCCTACTTTTAACTCTACCCGAAGCAGCAGAGGGGGCGGGGGGTTGTTTACCCTCTGCCGCTGCTGTTTATTTGTATTGATCCTATTTGGAAATATGACTTAAAATCGATTGCTCCTGCATTAAATATTCCTTTTTTTACCCATCTTCATTAAATATATTATCCTAATTCCAAGAAAATGTCTGTATTCACAAAAGAAATGGCCAATTTCTTGGCCAAACGTATTCAAGAAAATTATGACCAATTTTACCCGACCAATCGCGAGCATGCTTATGCAGCTAAAGCAAAAGCAGCTTGGGCGGATGTGACAGATGAACTTAATTCCGGTTTCGGCTCAAGTGTTTCTGTTGCTCAAGTGCAAGAAAAATATAAAAACATGAAAAAACTTGCCAAGCGTAAAAACGCAGATGAAAAAAAGTACAATAAATTATTTCAATCCCGGCAGTTTAACACATTTACCCCTAGATATATGTATGGCACTGGAGGAGGTCCAGAAAAATCCTGGTGGAATTTCCACAAGCATTTTTTCAACACCGAAGGCAAAGAGTACTGTTGTCGATGAAGAAATTGCCGATATTATGAGCAATGAGGACCAAAAAGTTAAATAAGATAATCGCGATATTATATTTCCGGTTCATTGGTAAGGTTCGCACGGTTTTGTTGGGGAAACGCCGGACGCCGACTCCAAGTTCCTCCTCTCTTGCTGATTTGCAGCGTTCCGTTCTCGAATTGCAACTTAAGAATGAACAGAAAATTGGCGACTTTTTGGACAATGTTTCGCCTAAAATTGAAGGTGTTCTGGACAAAATGAACGAATACTATGATTTTGAAAATCGAAAGAAAAAATTGGCATATTGTGCCTCGGAGGAGCGGCGTGAGACTATCACATATGCATATGGCGATGATGTCATTTTGCAAGATATTTCAAAGAATATTCCATCCAAGTGATTTTTGGATATTGGAGATAATTGTGCCTTTTCGCGTTTTGTTACATTATGAGCATTTAGTTTCCAAATTTTAAATGTTTACAGAAAGATTAAAACATGTATTTTCATTTAATGAAAATACCCATATTGTTTCTGTTTGCTTTTCACTTAATAATATTTTAAAAATTGTTAATTAGAATGGCAAGAATTGTCAATATTGATGAAACCGAACCGTGCAGGCGACGTGCACCCGGGTTTATAAATCCCGCGATGGAGTACCGTTTGCTAAGTAACAATCAAGAAAATAATGCACTAATTCTTCGCTATCGTTTTCATCGCAATGGTATTACTTTTTTGAGCAAACTGCTTGATGATGATTTGCAACTGAATAGACAAAACAATAGGGGCAATCCTATTCCAACTGAAATACAGGTTGCTGAGTATAGATATAGCGTAAAAATAAACATAAAAGGTATTGACGACATTACAATATCTTGCTTCGAATACTTTTGGCATACATGTTGCCGCTTCGTTTAAAATAGCACAGACTACTGTCTCAAAATGCGTTAAAAGAGTCACAAATGCTTTGTCAAATCACGCCGAAGAATTTATCCATTTTCGAAACATGTTTAATGACCATGCCAACACCTTCCTTCTGCTGGATAAAGGAATGCCTAAGGGAATCGGCATTGAATAAATGCCAATAAATATGAAGCAAGCAGAAGGAAGCATCGAGTGTGGGAGAAAGTGGCGTAAAGGAAACGGAAAAATAGGCACGCTCTTGAGCTTCTCATTTGGATGGGAAGTTAAAAGAAGTGCTCGGCACGGTAACGGTATACCGCAGGTATTTTTGGGTATGTCTGATCGGTATACCGTACCAAAATATTTTGAAGATTTCGGTATTTCCGGTATCGGTGTATACCGAATACCGAAAAAGCGCTTTTGCCGAACACTAGTTAAAACAAATTTTCTACTTCGGTCTGCCAGTTCGGCATTTAAATTTTACATTTCACCCAAAAATTTGCACTTCAATTACCCACTAATGAATGGATGAATGCCCGCCCCCGCTCCCTTTACATCTTTTTCTTACCCAACACTTTCCCGTTCAAAGAGAAACTGAGTTTTTTTGTTATCAAATTCAATCCACAGCCAACATGGTCACCGCTTTTGTAATGTGGAAGGTTGCTCATTGTTTTGCCGTTGCACAAAATATAGCCACCAGGGCCCGTAGCATAGAACGAGGGTAAGGGTTGTTTACCCCCAACCCTAGGGGTTATTTAACCCCAATCGGTAGCATAGAACATAACCCTCAAGTTTCGGGTTAAATAACCTGGTCAAAGACCCCTGAGGGTAGGGTTGAATTTTAACCCTGCTCACTAGCAGGGTTAAAAAGTTACCCCTAGAATTTAAAAGCTTTTAGCTCGACTTAAGAAGCATTACACAAAATTCCAAAATTTAGGAATAACATTAAATAGAGTCTTTTTGATTTAAAATGTTTTTTACAAAATTTTTCTAACTTGGAATATTCTTTGAAATATCTTGCAAAATGACATCATCGCCATATGCATATGTGATAGTCTCACGCCGCTCCTCCGAGGCACAATATGCCAATTTTTTCTTTCGATTTTCAAAATCATAGTATTCGTTCATTTTGTCCAGAACACCTTCAATTTTAGGCGAAACATTGTCCAAAAAGTCGCCAATTTTCTGTTCATTCTTAAGTTGCAATTCGAGAACGGAACGCTGCAAATCAGCAAGAGAGGAGGAACTTGGAGTCGGCGTCCGGCGTTTCCCCAACAAAACCGTGCGAACCTTACCAATGAACCGGAAATATAATATCGCGATTATCTTATTTAACTTTTTGGTCCTCATTGCTCATAATATCGGCAATTTCTTCATCGACAACAGTACTCTTTGCCTTCGGTGTTGAAAAAATGCTTGTGGAAATTCCACCAGGAACACCAGAAAAAGCCGCTTTTTCTTTGTGTGTGTCAATTAGAGTACGGTAGGTGTCATCCTCAACACGTTCCGTTGATGGTCCTTGTTTTTCTGGACCTCCTCCAGTGCCATACATATATCTAGGGGTAAATGTGTTAAACTGCCGGGATTGAAATAATTTATTGTACTTTTTTTCATCTGCGTTTTTACGCTTGGCAAGTTTTTTCATGTTTTTATATTTTTCTTGCACTTGAGCAACAGAAACACTTGAGCCGAAACCGGAATTAAGTTCATCTGTCACATCCGCCCAAGCTGCTTTTGCTTTAGCTGCATAAGCATGCTCGCGATTGGTCGGGTAAAATTGGTCATAATTTTCTTGAATACGTTTGGCCAAGAAATTGGCCATTTCTTTTGTGAATACAGACATTTTCTTGGAATTAGGATAATATATTTAATGAAGATGGGTAAAAAAAGGAATATTTAATGCAGGAGCAATCGATTTTAAGTCATATTTCCAAATAGGATCAATACAAATAAACAGCAGCGGCAGAGGGTAAACAACCCCCCGCCCCCTCTGCTGCTTCGGGTAGAGTTAAAAGTAGGGGTAAATGACCGATATTCTATGCTACCAGTTAACCCTTACCCTCAGGGTTATTCAACCTTGGGTTAACCTACCCGGGTGCTTTAACCAGGTTAACTGCCTCTCGTCCTATGCTACGGGCCAGGGCCCGTAGCATAGAACGAGGGTAAGGGTTGTTTACCCCCAACCCTAGGGGTTATTTAACCCCAATCGGTAGCATAGAACATAACCCTCAAGTTTCGGGTTAAATAACCTGGTCAAAGACCCCTGAGGGTAGGGGTGATTTTTGATTGGTAACCTTGGGTTAACCTACCCGGGTGCTTTAACCAGGTTAACTGCCTCTCGTCCTATGCTACGGGCCCGGGGGAACTCACCTTCTCCTCCCCTCAGTCGTTCATTGCCCTCCCCCCCCCCCCCCCTCCCGCACCTTTTCCCCGCCGGCCTTTTCTCCCTCATTTATCCATCCGCCGTCGTCAACACTTAGTCACTTACCCGTACCAAATCATTTACCTTTGGTCCCTTTTTCCATTTTCTTGTTCCTCCCAGCCAAAAACCGCCAGCACCCTGCCCCATCCATTCCCCATCGGGCCCGCGGTCAAATTTAAGCGATTTTAATTTTTTGCCAAAAAATTTTTTTAAATGATAAATTAATAAATTTAATCAGAATGAAGTATGCGTGTTGGGAAAAACGTGAACAAAAAGTGTAAAGTCCAAATTCTTTACTCTTGAAAAAATATGTAAATTTATACATATTCCCCCAATAATAAAGAAATTGGCAATTTTGGTGAAAAGTAAATGCCAAATCGGAAAAAGAGGAGGTCAGGTGAAGGTCGAACCAATTCGATGGGTTCGGTTCAACCACAGCAGAAGAAGACGACAATCTGCTGCTGATGCTCGACCACAATGCGTCGGCAGAGGCGCAAGGGATTAGCGCATTTTGTCCCACAGATTCACTCCCTCCCCCAATTCTTTTCCCACCCTCCCCAGCACATCCTTTACCCTCTCCTATATTCATTCCTTTACGGCACTATTCATCCCGTCCAATCCGCTCCCACAATGATCGCACTTCCCTCTCCCTTCTCAGTCCCTCCCCCTCTCCCCTGTCCCTCTCTTATCCTCTCCTCTCCTCTCCCCTCCCCTCTCCGCTGTCGATCCACCTCTCTCCTGGTTCCTTCACCTTTCTTCTGGTTCCTCCACCTCTCCTCTCCCTCGCCCTCCCTTGATTTCTCCACTTCTCCTCTGTCTCTCCACCTCTATCCTGGTTCCTCCAGCTTTCCCCTGTCCCTCCCCCTCTCCCTTCCTTATCCTCTCTTCTCCCCTCCAGCTTTCCCCTGTCCCTCCACCTCTCCTCTCCCCCCGCCCCTCCTGTCTTGCTTTCTCTCCCTTATCTTTTCCTCTCACTCCCCTCTCCCTTCACCTCTCATCTCCTCCCCCTCCTCCTACCACTTATGTCCGTCCCCTTCTGTCCACTCTCCAAAATTCCTCCCTAAAATGCAAATACCTTCCTCCCTCCCTCTCCTCGCCCTTCCTCCACCTATGCGTTTCCTCTTCCAAACCCGTCTGTGTATGTCTGTCTCTTCCTATGATCACTTTATGTTTGAACCAATCACAAATTCGGCAATAAAAGCAAAGCACGTGCATTTGTAAATCAAATGCATGGAAGAAGTGATTTGTGCGGACCAGCAGCGTGGGGATGTTTGTTTGGCAACAGACACAAATAAAAGTCAACAAATATTTCCCAAAAAGGTTGTTGTATTTGCGCCTATGTCCATAATCATAATAGGTTCAAATTCTATTGTATCAATGCCAAATGCCATAAAAGGATTTATAATTATTAATAAGACTGTGGCTTTTTTGGCATCTTAGGTAATTATTAGTCTTTTTAAGGCATTGGTTTGCCCTTTTACGCGCTCATTATCACTCATTATCACTGCCAATTATCTCTGCACTGTTCTCTCTTCCTTCTTCCTTCTGCCGCTATTTTTGGTCTCCGTTCGTTTTGCCGTCGCACTTTTCCGCTTTTCTGCGCCGTCCCTCCGTTTGCCTTTAGCAATTTTCTCACGCCATTGTTTTTGCCGATGTGTCAATCGCCTCAAAAATCAAAAATCCCACTGTTTTATTACAACACACGACCACAGAAGAGAGAGAGGCACATTTTTATATGCATTTCTACAATACCAAAAATTTATTTATTCGTTCTTTATATAAAACATTTCTTTTTAATATTTTTTATTTTTAATTTTTTGAGATTCCCAAGAGCAAAAAATAATTGTCCCAAATGCAAATGCATCTCAAATTCGTCCCCTCTCACTTTGAGTGAGTGCCTTTTTCCCTTCTCCCGTTCCGTCCAAATATTTTTGACCAATGCTTTCCCACTGAATAATTCACCTTTTTGTCCTTAAAATTGGTTTTTTTTTCATCAATTTTTTGTTAACTTTTAAAAATTTTCAATTCTTTCAGCATTTTTCCCAAAATTTCGCAATGAGAAGTGCCATCATCGGCCCTCGTTTTGTCATTGTTATGCCATCGCATTGTTCTGCTGCTGTTGCGATGTTTTTCCTCCTCCTCTCAATTTGTTGCTTTTCCCCGTGCCTTTGCTTTTTGTCGGCCAATGGCAACGACCGACGCGACGGCACACAAACAATTCAAAGGTGGTCACATGGAGCGCAACAAATCCATTGTGAGTTTAGGCAATGCAACATTATGCCAAACGGAAATTTGAAGATGTAATAAATTGGAAAGATTTTAAAAAATAAACTAACAATTTTTATCATCGTACTTCTCCCAAAGAGCCCTCCTACCTCCCTCCCCGGGGGGCTCTCTTTAAAGATGGCGATCTTCCCAAAACGTTAACGGTTCTTCCTACCATACTGTCCTCAAATGGATTACTGTATTCCCCTTTTTTCTCTCATTCACATTCATTCTTGCTTATTTACGTATGTGTGTGTGTGTGTTCACTGTTTCATTCCAATTTCTTTGGTTTCTGTCGGTCGGAATTCCGTCCGCCCCCCCCCGCAGTGTTCAGTTCCATCTGTTGTGTCCCAATAGTCTCTGTCCGTCCCTCCAATGTCCGCCCTCCCCCTCCTCCATGCTCTCTCTCTCTCTCTGTCTTTTGATGATGGTCCGTTTCAAATTGCGTAATTTGTGCAAAAAATGAGGAGGAGAAGGATTAGATTAGATCGTCTTCTTCCTTTTCTTATGTCACAGAAGAAGGACGACGAAAAGAAACGGAACGGAAAGATTGTGTCATGAAGAGTGAGTGAGGGCAATTTGTCGTGGGAATCCCTCCCCCCCCCCCGCCCCCCCCCCGGGCGCCCAAAAGAAAGAAGGCGTCAAAGTGATTTGAGCGATTTTTGATTGATCCGATCGGAGAAGAAAAGGGGAAAAATAATGAGGAAAATTGGCGAAGCGAACGAAACGGGCAGGAAGAAAATGAAGACAATGATGAAGTGATGTGCTGAAAAGTGAGGTGAAAATGGATTAACGGGGGAAGGCTTAAAAAAAGATGTAAAAAATAGAAAATGGCCAATAGCAAATTATAGGGCCACGGGATTTGGACCAAAGGTTGTGCGATTATTTGTCAAGGAAAAACACAAAAATTTAATTATAATATTAAAATTTGGCGCTATACAAAGAGAGCCAACAGCTAAAGTCGTGGTTTCATTTTTAAAAGATTTTTCCCCATTTTTTAAAGAAAATTTAAATTAGGTGATGTTTTTTGTTTTATCCATCTTTTTTTTCAATGGGAAACGCCCTATTAAGCGCTGCGTTTTTGGCGCGAATTTTTTTATAAAAGGCGCTAAACTGAGCGCGCCAATAAAAGGGCGCCTAACCATCCGCGCCAAACTGTCGCGCTAAAGTGACCCCGATCCTTTTCAAACATTTTTTTTTTATTCATTTCTGTGTCCACAGTTAACATTGTTCAGGCAGTCTCACCTCCGGTGTCCCCCTCCGGTGCTCTCCCCTTCCCTCCTCCCCTCTTCGCCCCTCTCATCACTCTTTTCACTGATTTTGAATGGATGCCCTTCCGCCGCCCGTCCGTCCGCCAACCATTTCCATTCTTTCTTTTCCTTTCATTTCATTGAATGACCTTTTCCGTTTGTTTGCATTCAATTGTTGGAAGCCTAAAACCCCAAAAGGAATGGTTTAATTGTTTCCATTTATCGAATAGCAAAACTTGAGGCATTCTTTTTGTTATTTATTTATTTCTTTTTTTTCTTATGATTATAAATTTGCATATTAAAAAGGTAACCAAAAAAAAAAAAGGATGAAAATGGTCGTCCTTTGGCCGGACAAATAATTATAAAAGTGACAAAGCAACGCTTTATTGTAATAACAAAGAAAAGAAGTTGGGGTCAGACAAAGTGTCAAACGGACATAATGCCGACTCAGCAAAAATGGATAAAATGCCGAAACAACCCTTTCAGCCCACCTAAATCTCGACAAGAGCTCAAAGAATTTTAACAAATTTCGTTGGAAATTATCGAGTCGACATTTTGTCAGCGCCAGAAAAAAGAAATGATTTGGGCAAAAATGGGGGTGTTATAAATGGCCAAAAAGGGTTAGCATTCCCATGTCAATTAACAATGTGCCGAATTAAACCTTGAATTTAATTTTCTTTTTTATTATAATCACTTATTTTCTGAGTTTTCATAATTTGGCCTTTATCATTGCAAATTTTTTTGTATGATAAATAAAAAATGTTTTGTTTCCTTTTTTGTCCTGCTTCTCTCCCAATACTTTTCTTTGTTTGCCTTTGCCCCTCCCCCCTCACTTTTTTTCACCTTCCGAGGCACAAAACATGTAATCCGATACAAATTGTACGGTATTTTTATAAATGGCATTTTTTTATTAATTTTGTTTCCATTTTTAACCCTTTTTTCTCTCGACAAATAATCCTATCCAATTATTGTGTTTGTCATACTTTTTAAATTTTCTTTTTTTTAAATAATTGATGAGTGTTTAGTGTATTTGTTGACAACAATCTCCTCACACTTTTTCCCATATTTGTTATTCATATTCGCTGATCATTGTGATCAATCACCCACCCCACCACGTCTGATCGGACCACATTTTATACCTGCCCTATCCTTTTTCGAACTTTCATATCTAAACAGACTGTTCTTTTAATTAAAACAAAAATATTTTAAGATGTTCCCACAAGATTATAATGGCATAAAATGTATATTTCATTCAGAGAACTCCCATTTTAATAATTGTTAAACGGGGGACTAATTATTGTAATAAAAGTGAGAATAATAGGGCAAAAAGGTAATATTTATTGATACTGTAAATGGTTAAATGAGCTTAATATTTACAATGATTTATTATTAAAGGAGAAATATTTATTTTACTAATTTTAAATACACTTATTCTTTTAATTTAGCTCCTTTTCATAACAGGTTTTACAATTCGTCCTCTTCTACGCCCTCTTCTTTGGTGGTTTACGATGGCACTGTTGTGAACACTTTGAATGCCCAAGTGTGGGTGCAGTGATCAATGGCTGGTGGTCAGTGCCGTCAGCGAAATGAGTCTGATCGAATCTCAGGTGGACAATGATCAGGGGGGGGAGGGGTGGGTGGTAGATCAGAAACAGATGATTTGTTAGGATATGGAGGAAAAAAATATTTTTTCAAATAAAAATTAAGTTAATAATTATATATATTTTTTTAAATACCATTTTAGTTTTTTAAAGGGATTCTTTTCTCGTCTTTTAATAGGAAAATTTTATTTTTTGGCTTATTTTTTTGTTCCTGAAAAACAGATAAATTTTTTAAATTAAAATTCTTGATTTTTTTTCTTTTCTGAATGATTTTTATATAAAAATATTTAATTTTTTTTTAATCTATTTTTTGTTGTCTATTGAACTTTTACTTGAGTAGGTCTTTGCCATTTCGTTTCTGTTATTATTTTTCTATTTTTCAGTTGGATTCCGCTTCCACACCTTTTCTGATTTGTGACGACACAAAAGACAGAAAAGGCAAAGCGTTCGTTTTCCAACGCGAAATCACCGAACAATTATCGACCAACGCCACAGATTTGGTAACAGTGAAAAATGACACTAATCGGACAACAAATGTTGAACAAATTTTGTACCGACAGTCCGCCGGCACTGTCCATTATTTTATTTGTATGGGCGGGGGGGGAAGGAAATGTTGGCAAAATATTTATTAATTATACAAATAAATTTTAAATCTTTTGAGGTGTTTCAAATTTAATTGGACTTTTTTTTTAAGCCACTTCCAATGGCACCGACCGGGACGGCATTTGGAACTCGCGTGGCGGCCTTTGTGCACAGAAAAATATGCGAATTCGAGTCGAATTCAGCGGACATTTCACCGCCGCGGTCTCCATCCATTGGTCGGTGGCACTTTCCATTGGAATTTGATTTGACTAAACACGCCAATCACAGCTGATGGCACCACATGGATCCCATTGGAATATTCCATTGAAGAGATGCCGACATGGCCAATGGAGCAGCAACAGCAGACAATGGGGCAAAATTTGGCCAAATTGGCGAAGGAGAAAAAGGGAAGGGCAATGGAGCGGAAAAAATGGGAGAAAAGGAGGAGGAAGAGGGGACAGGAGACACACACAAGTGCCTGGCCAAGTCACTGCGCACAAACCGGAGTGAGTGGTGCCGAAAATGGATGGCCATTGTGTGCCAACAAAAAAAGACAATATGCCAACTCCGCCTAATCCTTTAAAAATTGTAGTATACCACAAAATACGTTGAATTTGCCATGAAACATTAAAAGAAAATATGACGAGCACGTGAAGTGGCCCCGTTTCGTGTCACGGGTTGGTCTACTGTTAGCCGAACAAAAGCAAACAAAAAATGCCAAAAACAAAAACACTTTTAAAAATTCGGAAAATCCATAGCGACGTGCTCGACCATCGGCAGCACTTTATGCAACAAACGAAGTGATGGAAAAGGAACCGCCGGAAGAACGGCACACGGACAATGGCAAAAACGAATAGAACAATGGCATAATTAATGGAAATGGACAAATGATGACGAAAAGCGAAGACACGGCACAAAGGTAAATAATCGTTATTTGCCCAATATTAAACAATGAGTTAATTTAGGCCCTTTACTTCCGTCGGACTCTTCGCCGGCACTTCCAAATTTCGCAAACGACAAACTCATTTGGACGACCAGCAGTTCACCACCGAAGATGGATAAACTGTTGTTGGACAGATTAGGCATTTTGGCCATAACTTTTGCCATCATTTTCTTCAGGCATTTCTTTCCATCTCATCAAATTTGAAAGTTTTGTTTTTATTCGTTTTCTTTTTGCCCTTTTAAGTTTTTTATGTATTTATTTTGCCGGGTATTTTGACTTTTTTTTTTTCCGGATTGACTACTTCTAATCCAGATGTCTTTTTTTCAAAAATACCCGAACAAGAATAAACTCTAAAAGTTAAAAGGTATAGTCAAATTTATGGCTATGTTTGGGGTCGTTGTTCTCTTTTTGACCATCTGAACTCTTGTTTTAAAACAAATTGGAGGGGGGAGGGGGCTTGACCAAAAAGTACATAAAACATGAAACCGAATGAAAATCCCGTTAAGTGTTTCTTGAAAAACGAAACCGTAAAATTATGTTTTTTTTTTTTATTTTACCATAAAATTAATAAATTGACAAAAAAAACCCTCACAGTTGTGCCGTCCAAATGCCTCTTTCTCGGCATGTTCGGCGCCCCTTCCCATGGCGGCGCTGTTCACCACCAAACGCGGCAGCACATCATACGAGCCATGTTGATCGGCTGATCACCGGAGCAATTTGCGAAATCTTCGACTTGGTCATCAAAATGGGCCGATCTGGTGGACCGGCGGTTGATTTGGCACTGGACAAAGCGCACCAATTGGTCCAACACTTTCGCAACTGTTGCGACGTGCAATTTTTACGGTGGGACAACTATAGTGTGCAGTGAAAACTTATTATTGATTGATTTGTTTGATAAATCAATCAACCAAAATCTGACAATCAATAATTATGATGCCGAATATTAGTGGGTTCATTAAATAAAGGACGAGGAAGACGGACATTTTTGTAAAATTGGCAACTTTACAAAGGGGTGACCCTGTACTTCATTCGAAGTTTTTGTTTTAAGATATTTAAGATTTTCAGTAAAAAAATAAATGTTAAAGAATTAGTGATTTTTGTTTTTTTTAATTGGTCCTTTTTCCACCCAGATATATGCCGTTGTTGTGCACCAAAGTGCAATGTTGGTTGACAGTCGCGAGCTCAAAAATATGTCCCACTGTGCCCTGTTGCTTTGCTCGCTTGACCTTATCATCGTGACATTGCGCAACAATTGGAACGACACAGACGACGACGATGGCATCACTACGGCGAAGACCGACCGTCGCAGCGACGAAGGCGAAGACCAAGCGTCACCTTTTCCCCCATTCATTCAAACGGTGACAATTGCGCTCCAATCGGTGCTCCGACTTCTGCAGCATGTACAACGAAACTAAATTTTAATGCATTCTTTTATGAGTCCATTCACGGAGTTTATTATGCCAAAAAAAAAATTTTATGAGACAATTCAAATAGCCATCTTATTCAATTTCACTGACAATACCATTTTTAGGCCTAATTTTTTCGGGACGGGTCACCTTGGCGTGGCCACCTTGGCGCAGCCACCTTGGCGCAGACACCTTGGCGCAGCAGTTTTGGCGCGGCCATCTTGGCGCAGAGCCATTTTGGCGCGACCATCTTGGCGCAAGCTTTTTTAGCGTTTCATGGACCATAACTTTCTTCTTGGTTAATCAATTCCTAAAATCTTGGTATCATTAAAAAGCTTATAGAAGCATAACACTCAATTTCGAACTTAAAGAAAGCCGACAAGATAAAATATTACTAAAAAATTACTTAATTTTTGTTTTTCTCCTTTAACTTTTTTTACGAAAATTTTCTCAAATTTTCATGTATTAATTATATTCCTGAGACTTCAAGCTTTTGAATGATACCAAAATTGTAGGATTTCATTGGTCAAGAAGAAAGTTGTACCCATGAAACGCTAAAAACGCTTGCGCCAAAATGGCTCTGCGCCAAGATGGCCGCGCCAAAACAGCCGCGCCAAGGTGTCTGCGCCAAGGTGGCCGCGCCAAGGTGACCCCGACCGAATTTTTTTGGTACCAAATACTAACCAAGTGTTTAAAGGAGTCCGTCGGAGCAGGACGAAACGTCGCCGGCCAAAACGTCGCCGCCGAAACGTCGCCGAAAAAAAATTTGCTAAGAATTTTTTTAGAAAAGTTACTATAAGTTTTTTCTTGAAGAATTTTTCAAACAAAAAAGTAATGAAATTTTTATTTAAGAATTTCTTGATGTTTTCAGAAATTTTCTTCAAGAAAAAACTTATAGGAATTTTTCTAAAAAAATTCAAGGTTTTTAGCTGTGATAAGGCGGTCACTAATAGAGTGATTCTCATCCTAAGATAGGATAGAGAAGGGTGCACTAGAAAGGATGCCTACGTAGCTCAGTTGGTTAGAGCATTCCACGGAAAGGAAGGGTCGTGGGTTCGAGTCCCACCGTGGGTTGATCTTTTGCACTTCCGCCGCCCTACGGACATCACATGGCGACCAGGGATGTTGCAAAAGGAAAAATAAAAAGCGAAAGGCGAAAAGCGAAATAAGCGAAACCAAAATAAAAAGCGAAAGGCGAAAAGCGAAAAAAGCGAAACCAAAATAAAAAGCGAAAGGCGAAAAGCGAAATAAGCGAAACCAAAATAAAAAGCGAAAGGCGAAAAGCGAAAAAAGCGAAACCAAAATAAAAAGCGAAAGGCGAAAAGCGAAATAAGCGAAACCAAAATAAAAAGCGAAAGGCGAAAAGCGAAAAAAGCGAAACCAAAATAAAAAGCGAAAGGCGAAAAGCGAAAGCGAAAGGCCCAAAAAAGGCGAAAAAGCGAAAAGCGAAAACGCGAAAATTTTTTTTGGGAAACAAAAATTTTAAAAATTTGCGCCAAAATCTTCATCATTTGAATTGTAAAAATTAGAGACCGGTTAAAAATAATTTACGGGAGCGGGATCGGGAGTCAGGAGTTGAAAAAAACGGGACCGGACTCCCGTTCGGGGTTCCCGCCTTTATCCCGCTCCCTTAATCCCGTTACATTTTGCAGGAATCCCGGGCGGGAGTTTCCAAAATTATAACTTAAGACATAAATTAAATTGGTAAATCATTTTGACCACTCTTTTTATTTAAGTGCACGAAAAAAACAACAAAATATTTAATAATACAGAAATTTTTGAATAGATTTGTTCGAAAAATTTATAAATTTAAAAAACCACTAGTGAAAATCAAAATCCAGCAAAAAAAAATGTTTTTTTTTTTTTTATAATGAACTGTTTTAACCCATTCTTTTTTTTTGCAAGAATTAATGTTTATAGCATACTTGTTCACTATGGCAGTATTTTTTTTTTGCTATTAGGCTTTGAAACAAGACTTTTCATTTTTAATTTCGAAAAAGTAAGAGTCGGCGGTGCCGATAGGCGCCGCCGGGAAAATTTTGAAAATTGGTTGTATTTTGGTAACAGTTTTTTCACAAAAAATGACCAAATTTCTGATGCTTTTCGAGTTAAATTTTGAAAAAACATAGGCGAAAAAGGGTCCGGTGGTGCCGTTAGGCGCCACCGGAGAAAATTTTTGAAAATTATGGCTCATTTGTTAACAGATTTTCTCAAAAAGTGGTCAATTTTGTGTCCTTTTTTGAAAAATTTCAAAAGGTAGAGTGTCCGGAGGTGCCTTTTTTCTACGATTCGACCCTCCAAATAAGGACAAATTTTAGAAATAAGGACAATTTATGATTTTTGGTACATTGTGAAGATTAGTGAGATAATTTTTAAGAAAATCTAAGTTAAATGGTGTCAGGAGATATCGTTAGACGCCGCCGGATTTTTTTTTAAATTTAAATGATTTAATTTTTGCTTTACATACTTTATTAATTGAGAATTTTTTTTTTGTTTAACATTTTTTTTTTCTCTAAAATGCGTATATCTGCGGATCACGGATGGATATGCCAAAAATTGGGACGGAGACAGACGGACAGGGATATGAACCCCTCAACCAATGACACCAACAATTTATTAATTTTCTTTTCTCCGAGATTTTCCTACGTATCTTCCAAAAAAAACTCTATCTTTAGGGGTGTACTTTTATTTCGCTTTTGCGCCAAAAAGCGAAAGGCGAAAAGCGAAAAAAGCGAAACCAAAATAAAAAGCGAAAGGCGAAAAGCGAAATAAGCGAAACCAAAATAAAAAGCGAAAGCGAAAAGGCGAAAGCGAAATGCCCAAAAAAGGCGAAAATGCGAAAAGGCGAAACGCGAAAAGCGAAACTTGCAACATCCCTGATGGCGACCCTGGCAGGACCATGTTCGGGTGTAGTTATGTCTAGGCGACATACTAACCCTCCCCACTCTTACGTGCTGGCGGCCGACAGCATATAAAAGAGACCGGGGACCGGTCTTCTCAAAGGCTGGGGATGTGATAAGGCGGTCACTAATAGAGTGATTCTCATCCTAAGATAGGATAGAGAAGGGTGCACTAGAAAGGATGCCTACGTAGCTCAGTTGGTTAGAGCATTCCACGGAAAGGAAGGGTCGTGGGTTCGAGTCCCACCGTGACAATTATTAAAATAATGAGAGCTACGTTTTTATATTGTACTTTTTTTTATGTGTTTACAACTACATGTATTTGCTTTTCATTGTTGGATCATCTACAGACTTTAAGCTAAAAAAGAGGGATCAGTTAGGCTGGAGGGGAGGCTGCAAAAAAATTTAGAAGAAAAACTTTTTTTTTATAAGTGAGAGGGGAATAACAGACTTGCTCCACTTCGTGCAGCAACTACGGTAGCTCCATCAGCGGTGGTATTGCTGGTGGTGCCACACGACGATCGAATGACGACGACAACACAAACACAATAGGCCAATTGTTGAGCACGTACGGTGTACTGCTTGGCGAAATAGCCGACTGGAAGGCATTAAACTTGCCAGGCCGTGCCATTCTGAAGCGGACAGTGATGGTGCACTTCGCAACGCTGGCATCAATTGAATGAAGACATTTTTAGACGGAATGACAACACGCAAAACAAAATGATAAAAAATGAAAACTATTTTTTTTTTCTCCCTTTCTGCTGATCAATGTTCTGCCCTTTTTTGTTCATTTTTTTCTTCCGATAAAAATGTCGTATAAATTTGTTCTATTTTATATACCAATTTTCTTATCAAAAAGGAAAGAATATACATAAAATATTTTTTACATTTTTTGTTTTATTTTCACTTTGCTTCAATTATTTTTTTTTTGTTAAACCAATCATTTTTCAAATGTCCTCCTCCCCGTCTTCGTCATGGCTGCCCAACAGTGAGGACCATTTGTGCATTCCCGTCCCGTCGTCTTGCGTACATTTTTTGCGCACTCCTGACCAATTCTACAACACTTTGCTTGTGCGATTTATTTTATTTTCTGTTTGAATAGAATTAACTTTTAACAATACTAAAAAATCTGGGAAAAAGTGAAGAATACTGACGGGATGGAATTTGTAGAAGTATTGCATATCATTCGATTCGTCTTGACGAGAGAAACCCAACGGACTATTTTTATGCTCCGGCAAAAAAAATGAACCGAGTTATGACACTTCAAAGTTGGACTTTAAGTAGTGGAAAATGGGTAAGAAATGAGCAAAAACCAGCCAAGCACACCCAATACATGGCGATTTTGGTATCAATCGACAGCTCTCGGCGAGACAAGTCGATCGAGATCAGATTCAACTCGATCCGAACGCATCTGAACACTGTCCAACTGAGTCCCAGTGAAGGGTGGACACTTCAGTACCAAGGATCAAAACAGAAAAAATAATGAAGAGTATGAACGGGATGGGATTTGTAGAAATAATATACATCAATGGATTCGTCTCATTGAGAGAAAACCAGTGGTACCATTTTTATTATCCGGCAAGAAAAATGAACCGAGTTATGACACTTCAAAGTTGGACTTTAAGTAGTGGAAAATGGGTAAGAAATGAGCAAAAACCAGCCAAGCACACCCAATACATGGCGATTTTGGTATCAATCGACAGCTCTCGGCGAGACAAGTCGATCGAGATCAGATTCAACTCGATCCGAACGCATCTGAACACTGTCCAACTGAGTCCCAGTGAAGGGTGGACACTTCAGTACCAAGGATCAAAACAGAAAAAATAATGAAGAGTATGAACGGGATGGGATTTGTAGAAATAATATACATCAATGGATTCGTCTCATTGAGAGAAAACCAGTGGTACCATTCTCACAAAAATCGGACTTTTTTGTTGAAAATTTGTTGCCAAAATACATCCGTTTTTTCAAAAATTTCCGCGGTGGCGCCTATCGGCACCACCGGCCTTTTACTATTTTTTTCGCTTTTTGAATAAAATTTTCTAAAATGAGCTGTTTTGATGCATTTTGTGAATCAGTCTTTTCTGTTCTCAAGAATATAAAACGGACGAGAGAAACAGTATTGGCATACCATTGTTGAATTCACTCATTTCCATCAAATTCAATTCCAATATTTCGTGCCCCAATGCTCATTGTTACTTTCTTTCATTGCCAAATTTGCTCAAACAGGTGAAAAGTGGTGATAAATATTAGAGATGCTCGAGAGTCTCGGTCTCGGTTCTCGAGTCGAGGAATTTCTCGGGTTTTTTGGGGTCTCGGTCTCGATCTCGGTCTCGGTCTTTTGATCTCGGTTTCCGAGACTTTTTTTACACCCCTAAAGATTGAGTTTTTGGGCCAGAACAATTTATTTGGTCAGCGAAATCATAAAGTTTTAGGGCAAAATCTGTTAACAAAGCGGCCATAAATTTTCAAAAATTTCTCCCGATGGCGCCTATCGGCACCATCGGACCCATTCGGTATATTCTCTCAAGAGAATTTCAATTTAAAAACTCGTCTTTTTATGCAAGATTTGTTATCAAAAATTCTCGTCAGCGCCTATCGGCACTGCCGCCACGCCCTTGATGGAAAACACATACTTAAAAAATAATTTTTTGTTTTATTGCAAATCATAAGCTTTTTGAAATGTTTTTTAAAGTCGGGTCCCCAAATGTCGGGTTCCCTAAGTGTAAAATCCCCAAATGTTGGGTAGCCATCTGAACACTGTCCAACTGAGTCCCAGTGAAGGGTGCACACTTAAGGGTCCCCCCCATCTCATCCAAACCCATCTCATCCATACCCAACTCATCCACGCCCAACTCATCCATACCCAACTCATCCATGCACGCATCTCATCCATACCCAAGTCATCCACATTAATTTTTTTTTAAATAAATATGAACACAATGAATATCCTTCCCCTTTTACCCGATTTCCCAATTGCAATCCATTGAATATCCAAACATTTTTGAATTATTTTCAAAGGAAGGACAATCTATTCATTAAATTCCTTGCACAACAAAGGATTGTATTATTGTTAGCAGTAAAGAAAATTTTCAGGACATTATGGGCGGAGATTTCTCTACAAGCTGTCGTCTGGCAAATCGAAGTTACGCATTTAGTTATTCGAGCTTTTGCTTTGTTTTTAAAAGATTTTTAGGCAATCACCACTTGAATATCCAATGGCTAAATATATATCTTTCCCAATTGCAATCCATTGAATATCCAAACATTTTTGAATTATTTTCAAAGGAAGGACAATCTATTCATTAAATTCCTTGCACAACAAAGGATTGTATTATTGTTAGCAGTAAAGAAAATTTTCAGGACATTATGGGCGGAGATTTCTCTACAAGCTGTCGTCTGGCAAATCGAAGTTACGCATTTAGTTATTCGAGCTTTTGCTTTGTTTTTAAAAGATTTTTAGGCAATCACCACTTGAATATCCAATGGCTAAATATATATCTACTCAGCGCGGAGGCCGCAAGCTCATCTTTGAGGGGTTTAGCTACAATAAGCACAAGGACGCGGTAGATGGGAGAACCTATTGGAGATGTGATTTATTCCAACGTTTGAAGTGTGCTGGTTATGCGCATACAAATGAAGATGATGAAGTCATGGTACCAACTCTTTTTTAATTAAAAATTAGTCCTGCGAATCGAAAAGCTTCTTATTTCCTAAGCTGCTTATTTTTTTTTGAGCGGTGTTTTTAAGAGAATGGGAAAAGCACACGTTAACGTCCGGCAACGATTCGTCCGGAAGATGATTCGTCCGCCCGGCTAAAAAGTGCAAAAAACATAAAACTTTTTCAATTTTTTAACATCTGACATAGCTAATAAGAGAACTTATAAAAAATGCCAAAAGAAAAACCACAAAAATTTAAAGAATTTTTATGTTTTTGGCACCTTTTTGGTGGGCGGACGAATCGTTGCCGGACGAATCGTCATGTTGCCCGAGTTAAGACATCGTTTTCTAGTTTTTTGAATTATACCTATTCTTGTGAAGGTTACTCAAAGGCACAACCATGCACCTTCACCAACCAGAATCGAAGTGCAATCAGTCAAGCACTTGATCAAGCAAACAGCAAAAGACACAACAGATTCTCCAAGGGGCATTGTCAGCAATTCTTTAGTCGGCATTAGCAATGAAGCAAAGAGCCAACTTCCAAAAATTGTCAACTTAGAAAAGACTGCGAGCAGAAACCGAAAGGCTATGGGTGTGGATTAGCAATTCCTCATTCCTTTGCAGATGTTAGCATACCAGAACATCTTCGTCGCACTCGCACTGCTCGCCAAGAACTCTTCGTAATGGGCGACACTGGGGCTGCTGATCCTGCGCGAATAATCCTTTTTTCATGCGTTACTGACGTATCCCGGCTTTGTCAATGCGATACTTGGATTGTTGATGGAACTTTCAAGGCTTCACCTCAGTTATGGTACCAAATTTGGGTTATCCACGGGAAATTTAGGGGTAGGGTTGTTCCGCTTATTTATGCTTTACTTCCAAATAAACTTCAATCGACATATGTGCGTACTCTTGAACACATTGTGAGTCGGATTGATTCAGTGAGACCGGGAGCACGACCGACAACTTTGATAGTCGATTTTGAAAAGGCTGTTATGAATGCATTCCAACAGAAAATTCCTGGCATATTTATACATGGCTGTTACTTCCATTTTTCTCAGAGTATTTGGAGAAAAATTCAAGAAATTGGTATGGCAAAGAGGTATATAGAAGATGGGGATTTCAGAACTGGTTTGAAAATGTTTGTTGCGCTGGCTTTCTTGCCTGCCGATCAAGTTTCAGGAATATACGAAGCCTTGGCTAACGATTTCACGGATGACTATCAGGACGGGGAACAGGGCGAGATGACAGCAGCAATTGGTCACTTCTTGGATTACTTTGAAAAAACATGGGTCGGTCGCCAACGAGTTGCTCCACGATACTCAATTGATTTATGGAATTGCAATACCATTACCTTGGATGGTCTTCCTCGCACTACCAATTCGGCTGAGTCTTGGCACCATTCCTTTTCATCTATTTTCAGCACTCATCATCCCAATCCCTATAAGCTCATTGATGGTCTTCTGCGTGAGCAACTTCGTGTCGATTACATCTGCTCGAGACTAGAGACAGGGGAAAAGGTTGAACTCTACAGTCGGGCAGAATACAGACAAGCAAATGAAAGGCTGTTGAATTTAATCAGACAATACCATGAGATGGATCCTGGCGATTTTTTGCGAGACTGTTGCTCCTACATTCATTTTGCTGCTTAATTTTTTCTGATATAAATTGAGTCATTCAAAATCGATTAAAAATTAATGGATTGCAATTGGGAAATCGGGTAAAAGGGGAAGGATATTCATTGTGTTCCTATTTATTTAAAAAAAAAAAAAATTAATGTGGATGAGTTGGGTATGGATGAGATGGGTGCATGGATGAGTTGGGTATGGATGAGTTGGGCGTGGATGAGTTGGGTATGGATGAGTTGGGTTTGGATGAGATGGGTTTACCCCGTAAAGTAAATTTCACAAAATTGGTATCATTCGAAAGCTCTATGTTTAGAAGATAATGATAAGCTGTTGTTAAGCAATTAAGCATTACACAAAAAAGTTACAACATAAAAACGCAAAAAAGTCGAAATTTTTGTAAGTTTTTATTCATTAGTTTTTTGTAAGTTAGTCAATTTTTTTGATTTTCCCCTCGTTTATAGAGTTTGTAAAGACCTTTACAATGATACCAACTTTGTGAAATTTAGTTCACTAAGAAAAAAGTTATGGCGTCTTAAACACGTCTCCGACTCAAACGGCCAGACTCAAATGACCCTTTTCGCTTTTTAATACCCCCTAATTCTCATACAAATGTGATTTCAAAGGACATAGAGGGGGGAGAGAATTTGTGAATTCAAAGGACACTTCAAAAATTTTCATTTGCAATAAAAAATCGTTATTTTCAATTAAAAAAAATGTTTAATTTTTTCACCAAGCGGGGGCGGGGGGGGGGGGGGTGTGGAGGCGGTGCCGATAGGCGCCGCCGGGAAATTTTGAAAATTTTTGGTGTTTTGTTAACAGATTTTAACTATAAAATGTCAAATTTCAAGAATTAAATGAGAATTTTTGGGAAATAAAGCCAAAAATTTTAATTTTTCCATGAAATGAACATTTCTTACATTTACATAAGCAAAATGCCGTTTTTAAAGGACATCTTTGAAATAAGGACGCTTCAAATTTTCAAGGACAAAAGCCAAAAATAAAGGACATCTGGCAGCCCTGATAATAATCCTTTTAATGTAAAGAAAAATAAGATTCTGTGATGGGGACTCGAACCCGTGCAAAGGCAAGGAAAGTAATAGTCATAACCATTTCACAAAATACCAACTGACCGATTATCTAAAATAAGAAATTTATGAATTTTTCCTCCAAGATTTTTTTTCTCTCCAATTTCTCAACTATTTTTTTCCTCAAAATCACAATTCTTACCAGTGCTTTTTCGTCGAAATTTTGCTCTGACGAACAAGAAACACGAAACGAAAAACACGATTTTAAAAATCGAAAACGAAAACGAAAAAATAAATTTTCAAAAAATCGAAAACGAAACCGAAAACGAAAAATTTTTTCCGGACGAAAACGAAAACCGAAAACGAAACTCAAAAATGCCCGAAAAGCCGAAAACACGAAAAACGAAATTTCGTGCAGCCCTGGTCATAATTCGGTTCATTTTTTTTTTGCCGGAGCATAAAAATAGTCCGTTGGGTTTCTCTCGTCAAGACGAATCGAATGATTTGTAATACTTCTACAAATTCCATCCCGTCAGTATTCTTCACTTTTACCAGGATCCGATTTGATTGTGGCTGAAATTTTCTTTCTTCGAGAGTTTTTGAAATAATCACCATTAAAACAAATATTTATATCAAAGCACTGCAAAATGCTGTATTGCATATTTTATTAAAGTTTTTTTCATATGTCCTTGGCGCAAATGTCTGATCATCGGGTGTGAAGAGAAGCGCCCCCGCCCAAAAACGGGGGAAATTTAAGAAAAATGCATTGAGATTTAGTCATTCATTTGTTTGCACTTTTTTCAGCAGCGCATTGCGTCTCCAAAACGTCGCGTTGTGCTGTCCGCCCTCTATTTGGGCACCGATGTGTTGGAGCAGCGGTTGGTCTATCGATTAACGGCGACAGCGACGAGTGCCACCGACGATGGACGTCCTCCACTGCATTGGCATTCTGCTCGACTATTTTCGTGCCACGCGCGGCGCCGCAACCAACGGCAAATCGTCTACGACAATGGTGGCACCGCTGACGGCCAACCCAAATGTGCAGGTGATGCGGGTCCCACCTCATCCATCGGACGTCGCAGTACGAGGATAATAGGGACCGGAATTTTGGTAAATCCCGGAACAGGTACCGATAATGGACGAGGAAAGCGGGGAGAAAATTCCCGTTTCCGGTTTCGGAAAATACCCGCCGGGGCACACGTTTCCCCTCCGTCCCAAAATAATAATCTCTTTATTGGGTAATTAAGTTCGGGCCCGGATAGGACCAGGGTCCGCCAGAATCTTCCTGGGTCCAGACTGATTAAAAATAATCATCGTTGCCTCACAATTTTGGCCCTCTTTTCGTTGAGTTGTTCCAATCTCT
>JBDPZO010000004.1:1602642-1634762 GCA_039877585.1 Heterodera filipjevi | reverse complement strand
CCTCCAACTCGCCACGTCGTGCCAATTTATCCAACTGCGTCTGTTCTGGTCATACATTAAAAAGGAGGGGGGGGGGGGTCAACCAAAATTTTTGCGAAATGGTCTGTAGGGGGGGGGGTCGAGGGGGGGGGGGGGTCAGCGGCCATTTTTGCGAAGGGGTCCGGCCATGTAAATCGACGACCTTTTTTTTTTTTTTTGCTTTCTAAAACCTCTTTTTTTTGCGGCGCGCTTTTTCAAAAAAAATTTGGGGATTGAGGGGGTCCGGCGGTGCCGATAGGCGCCGCCGGGAAAAATTTTTGAAAATTTGAGTGCAATACGTAACAGATTTTCACCAAAATTGCTAAATTTTTGCTGTTTTAAACTAAGCAACGACCTTTTTTGTTTTTAAAAACGCTTTTTTTGCGGCGCGTTTTTTCAAAAAAAAAACTTAGAGATTGCGGGGGGTCCGGCGGCGTCGATAGACGCCGCCGGGGAAAATTTTTTAAGTATTTTAATGAATTTTGATAAGAAAATTTTGTTCAATTTTAAAATTTTCCCCCTTCGCTACGACCCTGACCCCCCCCCCCCTTCGCCGGCGACCCCCCCCCCCACTTCTTTTACACCGGCCCCCCCCCCTCGATGCGAAATGGTCCCACATTTTGGGCCGTTGCGGGCGAAATGGGGGGGGGGGGGGGGGTCGACCCCCCCCCCCCCTATTTTTTGTATGGTTCTGGTTTAACCAACTCGCCATTGTCAATTTTTTGCTAACATTTTGTTTTAGAAGATATTAAATTTTAGGACCAATGAGTTATGAATCAGAAAAAAATTCGAAAAAATCTCTTGGCCCAAAAAAGATGAGAAATTCTCACCTTTTCCTCGCCAATTTTTTCGGCAAAATTTCAATATGCACCAATAATTACCTTTTTAATGACCTCAAGGTCATGAACAGAATTAAAAATAAAATTGAAAAACACCTTCAACTTGTCAGTTTTGTCCAACTTCTTCTCCAGTTTTGTCCTGCGTTATTGTACGAAAATTAATTTTTTTTTTTTTCTTTGAAATTTTCTCCTTTTACACTATATAGTAGTAGATTTTTTCAGCTTTTTAAAAATTAAATGGGCGACCCTTTGCTGCGCCTTCCGCTGCTGTTGTTGCGGTTGCTGTTTTGTCGGTGTGCCTTTGGCCATTTCCACCGGGTCCCAACCCAACGGCGCTGTGGCGCCGCCTCCGTCCGCGGCGCCGCCACTGCGTTGGCGCTGTTCCGCTTGCGCGCGGCACTCAAATCGCGGCTGCTCATCCTGCGGTACGTAGCCAGCCTTCACCTTTCGCGGTTTGCGCCAATTTCCTTCATGAAAAAGAATTTTAATGCAGAAAAATCGGAAATTGACTACTACTATTTATTCAGTCATTTCGAAATATTAGACTTTTGAATGAAAGTTCATTTACCATCTGCTCGTTGAGTGGCGGCAATGTAAGTATCGCCTGAATAAAATAAATAAAGTAATTAAAATTAGCAATTTCTCTTAAATTTTCCCAAAAAGCGACAAATTTCTCGAGTTTTAATGGGTTTTCATTTAAAATTTATGAATTTTTGAGAACGCCGCTCTCCTTCTTCTCAAAAAAAGCGACAAAGCGTTGCTAAAAAATTTGAATTTGTAAAAAAACGCAACAAAAAAAACAGTCCCCTTCTATCCAATATAACGGGGGTTCAAGTTCCATTGGATGGATTCATTTTCTTTATTGTTATTAAAATTTCAACATTTGACTACACAAAAAAGTTAAAAATGAAAAATTCTAAAAAACCCCCCTAAATTCATTTCATTTTCTTGCAAATTGCTACTCTCCCTCCGGTAAACCCCACCGGTCCAAACCCATCAAAAGTTTTTCTTTAAAAATTGATACTTTTCAGGCAGAATTTCAAGAAAGCACTTGAATTTATCGCAAAAAAATTTCTAATTTACCAAGATTTAGCATAAGTTTTCCATGAAGTTTCTTGCCTACGGAAATTTAATGAGAAAAAACTTTAAATGAAAATTAAAAAAAAAAAAAAAAGTTTTGTCTCGGCAATGTATTGAGTGGGCAGTGTTTTGGGCGGCGGTCGGTGTTTTGTCATGTTCCGATACCCCCCCCCCCCAACAAACCGCCATTTCGGGGTCGCATTTAAAAGCAGTAGAATAATTTTGAAAGTTGAATTTAAGTTTTGGGAAAAAATACATTGTTTTGAACGACTTTTTGGCATTTTTCGCCTGTTTTTTGCAAATATTTTAGTACCCATTTTGGCATTTTTTTGCACATATTTCAGCATTTTTTAGCACATAGGTATTTTATTACTCTCGCCCTATCTCTGTCTCTCTCAAAATCTTTCATTCTCTACTTTTCTTTTTGGCTTTCTAGCCTTCTTAACAATTTGTTTATTTCTTTTTTCTTTTGTTAGCATTATGAAGCGCTAAAAAAATTTTTGTGACGGAATGACGCGCATAATCTTAACCATTTTTGCCAATTTTTATTATGCAGAATGAAATGGAACTCCCTAAACCAATTTTCATTTTCATTTACCCAATTTACAATTTTTTCAATTTTAAATCAAACTTTATTTCCGTTTTAACAGATATGACGACTTTTGACAAATTGTTGGCTGACAATTCATTAAACGAACTGGGCTCATTGGAAATTCGTAGTGTGCAACATGGGGCGAGCGCAAAAATCTTCAAAAATTTGGACAATGGCACAAAACCTCATTGGATGAAAATCCCCGTTGACCCATTGCCCAACACAATTACCGGATTCAAATCAATTCGCATTAAGTAATGTTAATGGAGTGGATAGAATTGGTTCTTTGCCTTTCATTCAGTATTAATTTAGTTTAGGTCCCTCTTTTTGCAAAAACAGGATTTTTTAAACCAAAAACAAACTTTTGAAAAATTTTTGCAAAAAAGAGGGACCTAAACTAATTTAGTATCCAATTTTCGATATTCTTACAGATTAAAGCTCTATACAAAACATTAAATTATGAGCTTTTTTTATAAAATTTTCTTTTTTCATTTATTTTGTAACTCAAATTATAAGAGAGCCCAATTTTAGCTCTGTTGATCAACATGTTTTCGCTTTTCTCCGCAACATTCGTCGTCTTTTTGAGGAGTGCGAGACAAATCTTCACATTCGGATTTTCCCGCACCAGAGGCGCAGTTGGGCCATTTTTCGACTCTACATTTGGCCGCTGCTCAACAAGGACAGCATTGTCGGACTCATTTGGCCAAATTCGCTTCCAACTCTTCAGCGGACCATTTCTCAGACGCTCAGAGATTTCACTAACCTGAAAGTTATGGACCTGCGTTCGCATATTCCCGAGCAAGAGGCGATCGACTGGCTGCGTTCGACACGTGCCGATGGTCATCCAAAGACAATGAAATGCCGATTTAGTCCTGCTGGTGTGGACCGACTCAAAGAAGTAATTCTTGGGCTCATGGTTTTTTTTTTTTTTTTTTATTAATGGTTATTATGATCCTTTTTTTGATAAATAAGAAGTTTCATAATATTCTATTATGGGTTCATACACTCTGCCTTAAGCAACACTAATGTATTTCATTTCTAAAACAGGCACATTAAATGGTCCCTTAGAATGAGCCACACTAATATAACCGGTTTCCAAAAAAATACTTGTGCTTTTGTTGATTTAGTGTGCCATTATTACTTAAAATTTTTGAAGTGGGATATATATATGTTACCGGGTGCCGTGAACAATTTCTGTAATTTGTTCTCTTAACCTAAATTGGAATATGATGGATTTTTAAGAAACGTACTAATTCTCGTTGAAAATTTATTCTTTTAAGCATTTTTCCACCGGGTCAACGCCAGTCAATTTTATCATGTACTTCTGGCAATACAATCCCATTGAACCATTTCAAAATACAAACAATTTTACTGGTGAACAACTGTCATTGAGAGTGGTCGTGGTTGGCGACAATAGCCGGGAGAAACCTTACTGGTTCTTGTTGGTGCGCTGTCCAATTGAACGAAATGAAGCTCAATGGCGCGAACACGAAAACAAATTGATGAATTTGGAGTGGACGGATGTGCCTAACTGTATTTACGTTGAGCTGGATGACTGTTTCATCGGCCACGAGTGGGGAAAAACACCTCCATTATTATGTTTAATAACGCCTCCCTCTTATTTTAGTATTTCAAATGATGAAGTCCCTGGCCTAAGCAACCAACAGCAAATGTGAATGGCGATATAATATTGAAAAGTGTTGAATCATTTTTTGGGATTATCATTGATTTGAATATATCTTTATTTGTTCAAGAAAAATTTTTTTAAGAAAAATGAAAGAAATAAATGCATTAAATAAAAAGAAAAAACATTTCCTATGTTGTTGTTCAGCTTGTCACTCTCGCATTTAGAGCTTAGCAATTTATAACAATGTTTTTTAATTATCTAACCGACAGCAAAAAGTTATAATCCCGGTTGTTTTTTTTTTGATCGTGTTCACTGCGGTCCAAGATATTGAAAATACCAGATGATGTAGAATGCGGAATGACATTTTCACCTCTAAATTCATCTAATTATACCATTAAATAACTTTTGCTAAATATCTCCAAGGCATAGGGTCCAAATTCAAAAAGTTCAAAAACGGTCAGAAACGCTCTTATAAGGCTATCTCTTCAATTAAATAAATTAACATTTTTTTCATTGTTTATCTGCGTTTTCTGACTGTTTTGAACAATTTTGAGCTTTTGCCCTATATACAATTCGTCGAATTTGAGAAATTTTGAAGAATAAATAAGGTTTAAGAAATATTCATATTTTAATGGGTTTGGTCTAAAATTAGCATTTTTACTAAAACAAAATTGGGTTTTTGAAAGTTGTGCCGCACATGTAAGTGAGTTGCTTGGCGATGCCCCGCTGAATTTCGTCCAGCCTCAGCTCATATTTCTTGCACAGCTCCTCCATCTTCGCCTTTGACAGCTAAAAGTTGGGTTGAATAAAATTAATAAAAAACTTTTTTTTTTTTTTTGCTATGAGTTTATTAATCCAAATGATCATTTTGATTATTCGGACTGATCAAATGACCATTGTTTATATTTTTTTTTCTATTTCGGCGTTTTTTGATTTTTTTTTTTTACCGAAAGAAGCCGACCAAACCCGCTTTGTCCGGTCTCTGCTTAGAAGGCCCTGTTCCCACCGGTTTGTCCTTGTCCAGACCGGCCAACACTTCGGCCACCACAGTGAGCATGTCGTCAATGCGCTGGTCCACCTCGTCCATGGCGAGCAGGCGTTGGTCCAAGTCCAACGAGGGCGGCACTTTTCCTCGATGGTGCCCATCAGTTGCTCCACCGGTGGCGTCGGCTCGACGCTGGACGGTCCGCCGGTGTCGACGGCGGTGGCATTTCCCCCAGCGGTGCCATGGGCAGCACCAACGGAAGCGGACGTTGTTGAGGAACACATTGTGACAAAAGAGGGAGAACAATCTCAAAAGTGACGGGAAATTGCCTAATAAATGAAAACAGAATTAAAGAATTTGTCAGCCATGGCCACCGGACAATAGGTTCGGTAGGTTTTTCTATGAAAATGTTGAAAAATTGATCGAAAAATATTCAATTTTCCCCTCACATTATTTCAAAAACTTTCATTCAAAAATTCCTTACAAGGGAATATCCCGAACTGTAAGATTACATCAAGATCTTATTTTTAATTATTTTGAAAAAGTACCCTCTTTGTCCCATTTTTGTGAACTTTGATCGATTTCCTCTGATTATTTTTTGCGCCTGCACCAAAAATTCACAATAGTAAAGCAACTATATTCTACACGATAAAGTTGGTTTAAAGTGATTTGGACATTTATAGTTCGGGATGTTCCCTTGTTAAATATAAATAATCCTTAAAATAAACGTTTGGCAATTAATCTAAAAAAAGTTGTTTTCTATATAATTTGATAGGAAAAAGTTGAAGGCGAAAAGCATGTGGGAGGGGTTGGCTACTGTATACTAAAATAATTCACCACTAATAGGACAGTTAAACTGTAGGAATGGCAGGCAATTTGAATATAAGTAATTGAAAAAAAAATTAATATAAAAATAATTCATAATAACATTTAAAAAACAATAACAAAGAAAAGAACTCAATTTGGCTCAACTTGACAACATTTAAATGATTAATTTGTGCATTTCATTGTCCTCATTCGTTTTCATATGGTTCGGCCGGTGGTTGGAACTCTTCCCTCTCCTTGCGCCTTCGGGCGACAACATTCGCCGGCAAATCCTCCACCCGGTCGTAGTAGCGACGCTTTGGACGAGTCAAACTGTGAAAGAGAGGAAAGATGGTACTGAATGTCGGAACAGGCCAAAATTTTGCCGCCGGAATTACGCCGGCACAAAAATTCGCCATGAAAAAATTGTCAAAAAAAGCCTTATTTTACTTTTAAGGAAATTTTCGAAAAAAAATATTATTTACTCCAGAAAATTTTTCGTTTTTTTTTGTAATTCTTCAAATCTTTAGGAATTTTTCTGAAAACACAGCGGCTAATTTTTGGGGTGCATTCTTTTGTTATCCCTCTAGCAAAAAAAAAAAAAAAAAAATTTTTTTTTAGTATATAATTCAAGATATTGTTGGCAAATAGTGCCATTCCCACTCTTTTCCAATGCATTGTTGTGTTGGGCAAATGGTGCCGTTCCTCCTCTCCCCTCCCTTTTCTCACATCAAATCATTGCGCTCGTCCCTTTCCGGGTCCATGAACAAATATTCGTCCATCACCGCCACCTCTTAACTGCTCCTTCTCGCGCCACAGCACCTGCATCTGATGGCACTGTTCGTCCAGCATCGGCTTCTCGTACTCCTTCTCCCCAGTTTCCTCGGCCGGCAAAAAATGTTCCGTTGCGTATTCACTACTGGGCAAAAAAGGAAGGGGAAACGAAATATACTAAAATTAATTGATTTAAATGAAGGCTAATTAGGGCATAATGATGATTAGAGCACAGAAAAAATCATCTTTTGTTTTTCTGTTTTATAAGTAGGCAAGAGGAAATAAAACATTTTATTAAATTTTAAATAAAAAATGTGCAAGAATTTTTTGAAATTGTAAATTTTTCACTAATTGGAAAAAATGCCAACTAACCCTAAGCATTTTAGGAAATGAAAAAGTGTGAAAAAAGCCAGAATTGTAATATAAAAAAAATTAAATATAAGCATTGAATTTAATATCCCTTCCTTTGTGTTTTCTTTTATTTTCTTCACCCACTCGTAAGTGAAGCCCAACACGGAAGTGATTGTCCGTTTGGGTGGCGTTGCGCTGTCGCCCGTCTCCAACTGCAAAAAGGCGTCGTTCCGTTCGTGCACAACGGTCTCAATGTTTTCCATGCTCTGTGGGGCAATGCAATAATTTTTTTATAAAGGAATAAAGAGACAATAATTTTTTAAATCGAATTATTAAAAAAATATTAGAAAAATGGATCTATTTTTTTTAGATGTAATGAAATTAGATATTAAAAATCTTTTTAATATATTTCATTAGAATTTATATATTAGGTTCAAGAAGCCCCCCCCCCCCATAAATCGCTATATTTTGGGGCGAAATCCGTTTTCACATACCCAAGTTTAAAAATAATAATAATAATAAAACAAAGGGTTTTTATAAGAGAAAACAGGATTCTATAGTAAAATATTTACTAAAGAAAGATTCAGTTTACTATTTATGGATTTAATTATGAATACATTTTGGTTTTTAAACCTTCGATTCATTTCGTATGAAATTTTCCTATTATTTTTGTGCCCGATTTGAAAAAAAAAGTTATCATTACCCAATAACTTGAGCAGTGAGAGGGGGGGGGGGGGGCGGCGGGCGGGGAGGGGGCAAGGAGAGACACAAATAAGATTAATATGTCCGAGGCGCAAATGCGGGGTAAAACCCATTCTTTTGTCGCCCAAAAAAAAAAAAAAATTCTCATTGCTAAAATGGCGCGAGATGTGCCATGCCAACGACTCTCAAAAGCCGGAACAGGATACTTCTTTCCCGCCATTTCTTTCCCAGGACATTTCTTTCCCGGGACACTTCTTTCCCAAAATTGTTTTCTAAAAAACCTAACCCCCTAAAAAACAATCACCCTCCTAGTTTTTCTGAAAAAGTTACCCCCCTTGTTTTTTGAAAACTTAAACCTATTTTTTTTTTGAAAATCTGACCTATACCCTCATTTTTTCATGATTGGTAGGGGGTGGTGGTTAGGTTTAAAAACAATTTTGGGAAAAATGTCCCGGGAAAGAAACGGCGGGAAAGAAATGTCGCGTACCGTTCAAAAGCATTGCCCTGTTTCGGGGCAACTCGAACATATTAAACCCACACACTTCGGCAACACGGTCAATCCGTTCGGGGTTCGGCATGTTGCGGAAGCGCACTTTGTACGCGTGGTCCATGGTCAGCAGCATGTTGCGCTCCTTCAACAGCACGTACCACAATTTGTGCAAATCCGTGTTGCTTTTCAGCCGAAGTTCGTCCACCGTCCTGAAAATTGGATCCATGAATTGAAAATTTAAGTAATTATTGGAGAGAAACGGTTTTATCCCAATGTTTGTTATGCATACGGTTAACCGAATTCATTTCCGGCCCGAAAATTATCTCTTTGCATTTTGTGCCAAAAGTTTTTTATTTAAATACCTTGAAAAATTTTAACTTATTTTTGTTTTTT
This sequence comes from Heterodera filipjevi, assembly GCA_039877585.1. NCBI lineage: Eukaryota > Metazoa > Nematoda > Chromadorea > Rhabditida > Heteroderidae > Heterodera > Heterodera filipjevi. The sequence continues at coordinate 1,626,107 of JBDPZO010000004.1, read as the reverse complement.
TCGGAGCTGGGAACTGATCGCGGGCGGGGGAGGGGGCGGAACAGCTTAAGGAACCGGCTCACTTTTTCAACCAAACCGCACAAAACTTGACTGGTTAGTATTGTCTCTTAACAAAAGAGAAGTACTAGAAAAGGGTTTTGAAATATCTGGTTTTTGTCAAGTACTTTTTTACTTTTAGATATTTTTTAATTTGGCATTTTGATGGTTGCAATTATTTTCGAAATCCATGAAAGTTTTCTGTCAAGTGATTGCAAAAGAAACGCTTTAAGCTATAAAGTTAAAAAAATTACAAGAGAAACTAATATTCTTAGCATTTAGTGAAAAGATTCAGTTTTTTTAGGTCTCCAGAAGAAAAAGTAAAAAATTAAATAAAAATCGGAGAGGGGGTGACTGCGCGAGGAGGTGGAACGGTTTTTTTCCGGGTTTAATTACACGAATTTAACAAATTGTTTGAATACTTTTTGTTCCATTTCGATTTAAATGTTCGTATCCAATTCGATTTCTTTGTAATTTTACATTTTATAATATAAAGCCACACCTTTTTCTTTTCCGACACATTGTCTTTGCGCACTTTCATTGGGTCAACGACACGGGAGGAATACGAACACGGGGCCGCCACGACGACGACGCCACAAAAACGGGGCACAATGCCAAAGTCAACGGTGAATGACAACATCGGAGAGGGGACAAATCTGAAAAAAAAAACAAATATTCGGCGTTGGATGAAATTTACAAAAAACTTCAAAAAGTTTCAAGTCTTGTTGGTTATACGACTTTTGCGGCCAAGAGATTTGCGGCCCAGACAATTGCGGCCCCAGCAGAAATCAGACATTTGCGGTCCGACTTTTGCGGCCAAGACATTTGCGGCCCAGACATTAGCGGCCAAAAATGTTAAGAGTGTTTTCAGACATTTGCGGCCCAAATTTATGAGAAATTTTGCGGCCAAAGCCAAAATCGGACATTTGCGGCCCGAGCTTTTGCGGCCCATTATTATTACTACTATTTTTTTTTATCAATTTTTGCACCTTTCGAATTCGTTTTCATTCAAATGCCAAACCCGTTATCATTAAACTAAATTATTTTTTAACTATTTTTATTCGGTAAATAAGTAAATTTAATTTATTATCGGAAACATTATTAGGCTGATCACTGCATTGAAAATCGAAGAGGAGTACCAGCAAAACAGAATTCGTCCTTATGAACTTGACCCAACACGGGGCTTATCCCAAAAACGCCTTAAAAAATACATTGAAAATGATGGGGCCATCAAAGATTTAATTTTGCGATATGACAATGACGAAGAAAGGAAAGATGAAATATTATTGCAACATTTATGCGCGCTCCAATATCGTCTCGCAAATGAAGTGTTTCAAGAATTTTGATTTTGCATAACGACTTGGAATTAGAAAAGAAACAAAATCAAAAATTGATGTTATGTTTTCTGATCACAATTTGGCATTTGAATGAAAATGAATTCGAAAGGTGCAAAAAGTGATAAAAAATAGTAGTAATAATAATGGGCCGCAAAAGCTCGGGCCGCAAATGTCCGATTTTGGCTTGGGCCGCAAAATTTCTCATAAATTTGGGCCGCAAATGTCTGAAAACACTCTTAACATTTTTGGCCGCAAAAGTCTGGGCCGCAAATGTCTGGCCGCAATAGTCGGGCCGCAAATGTCTGATTTCTGCTGGGGCCGCAATTGTCTGGGCCGCAAATGTCTGGGCCGCAAATCTCTTGGCCGCAAAAGTAGCAACACGTTATGTTTTTTGAAATGAAAAATTTCCTCAAACTTTTTTTTGGAAATTTTTTCCCGGCGAAATTTCGGTTTGCGTTCTTTCGGCGGCGAAATTTCGTCCTGTCCCCCCAAAACTCACGCCTCCCTTCTACGGGTCCTTTTTTGCCCAAATTTCCTTTTACCAAAATTGGAGAGCCCACAACGGTCGCCACACGGCCCGTGGGGTGCCAATCTGTGCCATCACCTCCGGCATCAGCGACAGCGTCAGAACCAGCGCAATTCTGGTGCCTGCTCTTTCGCTGCTGCTGTTCCTGCAGCCAAATGCCCTTGGCATGGAAAGTCCAGCCGGGCCGTGTCCACTCGGCAAAAGCGACACGCTCTGTGCAGAGGGAGGGGGGAGGGGATTGAAGGATGAAAATGACGTTTTTATTAGTAATTTATGCCCGGGGCATTGGCTTTTGTCATCTTTTTGTAACTACCACCAAAATGGCTCGCGTATTTACCCTTAAAAGTCCAGTTTCTGCAACAACAAAAAAAAATATTATTTTTTCGGGGGTGCAAACATGGCTTTCTCTCGCCTCCCCGCCCCCTCCCTCTGTGCCTGACTGACCTGCTTGGTTTGCCTGAACAGTACGACGGACAAATTCCAACGCGCAATATTCGTACATGGCGGGAATGTGCCCGGACAGTCCGTGAGCGCCGAGAAAACCGTTGGCCTAAAATAAGAAAATAATAATAATAAGCAAACTTTTACACTTTTTTACAGGTGCAAAGGCAATAGTATACTTAATTAATCGTGTCAAATTCTCAAAAAAAAATGTATTATTAGAGCCGTGAATTCTAATTTTCAAAAAAAAAGATTATCAAATTAATGTTTTCGTTTATTATCTGTTTTTTATAGCAAAGGCAAACTATTACATCTAAAAAACAGGATAATTGGCTTCAAAAAGGCAATCAAAAAAAAAAACAACCTGTGGAGACGCGAACACAATTTTGAAATGAGAACGACATTTGTGCAGAATGAAGTCGGCATATGTGTCAAACAGGTTGAAATAGGCGGTGATCAGTGTGAACTCCAATTTGATGTCGTCGTTTTGCTGAAATAACAAATAAAATCATTCCGACGCGACCAAAAGATAAATAAATTTATGTATGTTTTAAAAATGAGCCAAAGGGCATTGGCACCGCCAACTCGGAGCGGGACTAACGCCGCCGGAAAATTTTTAGTTTTTTGGTAGTTTAAATGTCATTAGATTTTTTTGTGAACAAGCTATTCTAAACAATTGACAAACTCACAAAAACCAATGAAAACAGCAAAAAAAAATTTGACTAATTTGGCTGATAAAAAAAGAAAAATTTATTGCCTTTCGAATAGGCCATTCGTCTGAATGCCGTCGGGACTGGTTATATTTTACAATTTTCCTTTCTTACATTGCTACTAGTGTTGTTGTTGAATAGCTTGCTGAGCAGTTCCACCTCCTGGTTAACGTTGAACAGGCCCATCTGCAGGAATGGCACCACAAAAGTGGTGGTGCCATCGTCTCCACCGCCCTTGCCCGTTCCACCTGCAAAAAAAAAAATGTTTTTTTTAATTAATTAGAATAATTTTGATTTTTGGAGGAGGAGGAGGATCATCTTTCTGAGAATTTTTTTTTTTGGTTTTCGCGTTTTTTATTGCGTCTTTTAACTAAATTTTCCCATGCCGTCCCACTCCAAAAAATGTAAGTGAAAGAATGCCCGTCGTGATAACAAACGCCATGGGAATCTTTAAAATTTTAGAATTTTTGCTATAATAAATGTCCTATTTTTCATAATTTTCACCCTACGCCAACAGTGTCCACTTTTTTTTTCTTACCGAACGACGACGCTGACGCATTACTAGTAGCTGCTGATTTTGCTTCTGCGGTCATTTGCGCTTTGAATTTGGCAAACAGTTGGCCCACCGCATCGCCCACTTGGCGTTGAATGAACGGAATGGACCCTTAATCAAAAAGAAAAAAAAAATTGAAAATAATTTTCTGTCAGCAATTGGGAACTGCTCGGCTGGACGTTTTATCGCCGGTGCCAAAATTTTTTTAAATTTTTTTTTTCGGCCAAGACATTTGCGGCCCAGACAATTGCGGCCCCAGCAGAAATCAGACATTTGCGGTCTGATTTTTGCGGCCCAGACATTTGCGGCTAATTATTTAGTCATTTTCAGATTCCAAAACTTTTATTTGTTTGTACATGAATCACTATTAAAAAATATTTTATTATTTTGGAATTATTTTTAATTGGTTCAATAAATATATTTCGTCAAAAATTTTTCTTTTGTTGCAGGAGTTTGCGGCAAGAATGTTGAGGTGTTTTCAGATATATGCGACCGGATTTTTCTGCCCATTTATTATTACCCATTAATTTTTATTTTAAAATTTGCACTTTTTCGTTCCGTCATAAATACCAAACATATAAAATCATCGTTATGATTATCCAATATTTTACAGTGAGCTTGCTGAAGGCTCCAAATTCCATATTAAAACAGCGAATCTTATTTTTCATTTTTTCTTCTAACTCCAATATCGTCTCGCTTATGAAGTGGTTCAAGAATTTAGATTTTGCATAATCGACTTGGAATTGAAAAGGAAAGAAAAAATAAAAATTTGTTTTTGTCTGATCATATTTTTGGCTTTTATGATGCAGAAGAACTCGAAAAAGTGCAAATTAAAACAAAAAAATTAAATGGCTAATAACTGGACCGCAAATGTCTGATTTCTGCTGGGGCCGCAATTGTCTGAGCCGAAAAAGTCGCAACATTTTTGTGGGTTCGAGATTCGAATCTTATCCGTCCCAATTGGTACGCGGTGTCACATTTGTCACCTGTCTCCGGGTGCAGCGGCGATTTAATGCCGCCAGGGAATTCAACACTTCCGTCGGGCAAAAGACGGAACGAATGGTCGCCGACGAGGTGAAACAAATTGACAAAAAAAATCGGCCAACAATGGACAGTTTTCGACCAGCAAATAGCGATCCTGACGGTTGACAAAATATTGGTCGGACAAATTGGCACTGAAAACGGTGGGGGCGGGAAATTAATGTTAAAAAATTCATTATGGCGGCTTTATTGTCAGAAAATTGTGAATTACAACGTACTTCTGTTTATTTAAATGTTTCTCGTCATTTTAACACAAAAATACAATCTTTTTTTCAAAAATTTATGGCCAAAAGAATGAATGACCCATCTTTCAAAGCCACAAATTAATTGAGAAATTTGCTGTTAATCCCTAAAAATTTGACAAACCCAGCGTTAGGACAGTGTCGTCGAATACGAAGAATTTCATATGCTGGAGCCCAAAGATTTCGTTGGTCCGTTCAGACAGCGCATTTTTGAGCACACCGCGCATTTTAGGCGTGTGGAAGAGACGGACCTGCGGAATTTGCATAAATTAAACAAAAAAAAATTGAAAACTTTGTTTGGCTAGGTCATTAAAATCCAAATGTTTAGCGACAGTATGAATATGAATAGAGTCCGAAGTTAATCAGTCTGGACCCAGGAAGATTCTGGCGGACCCTGGTCCTATCCGGGCCCGAACTTAATTACCCAATAAAGAGATTATTATTTTGGGACGGAGGGGAAACGTGTGCCCCGGCGGGTATTTTCCGAAACCGGAAACGGGAATTTTCTCCCCGCTTTCCTCGTCCATTATCGGTACCTGTTCCGGGATTTACCAAAATTCCGGTCCCTATTATCCTCGTACTGCGACGTCCGATGGATGAGGTGGGACCCGCATCACCTGCACATTTGGGTTGGCCGTCAGCGGTGCCACCATTGTCGTAGACGATTTGCCGTTGGTTGCGGCGCCGCGCGTGGCACGAAAATAGTCGAGCAGAATGCCAATGCAGTGGAGGACGTCCATCGTCGGTGGCACTCGTCGCTGTCGCCGTTAATCGATAGACCAACCGCTGCTCCAACACATCGGTGCCCAAATAGAGGGCGGACAGCACAACGCGACGTTTTGGAGACGCAATGCGCTGCTGAAAAAAAGTGCAAACAAATGAATGACTAAATCTCAATGCATTTTTCTTAAATTTCCCCCGTTTTTGGGCGGGGGCGCTTCTCTTCACACCCGATGATCAGACATTTGCGCCAAGGACATATGAAAAAACTTTAATAAAATATGCAATACAGCATTTTGCAGTGCTTTGATATAAATATTTGTTTTAATGGTGATTATTTCAAAAACTCTCGAAGAAAGAAAATTTCAGCCACAATCAAATCGGATCCTGGTAAAAGTGAAGAATACTGACGGGATGGAATTTGTAGAAGTATTACAAATCATTCGATTCGTCTTGACGAGAGAAACCCAACGGACTATTTTTATGCTCCGGCAAAAAAAAAATGAACCGAATTATGACCAGGGCTGCACGAAATTTCGTTTTCGTGTTTTCGGCTTTTTCGGCATTTTTTGAGTTTCGTTTTCGGTTTTCGTTTTCGTCCGGAAAAAATTTTTCGTTTTCGTTTCGTTTTCGATTTTTGAAAATTTATTTTTTCGTTTTCGTTTTCGATTTTTAAAAATCGTGTTTTTCGTTTCGTGTTTCTTGTTCGTCAGAGCAAAATTTCGACGAAAAAGCACTGGTAAGAATTGTGATTTTGAGGAAAAAATAGTTGAGAAATTGGAGAGAAAAAAAATCTTGGAGGAAAAATTCATAAATTTCTTATTTTAGATAATCGGTCAGTTGGTATTTTGTGAAATGGTTATGACTATTACTTTCCTTGCCTTTGCACGGGTTCGAGTCCCCATCACAGAATCTTATTTTTCTTTACATTAAAAGGATTTATTATCAGGGCTGCCAGATGTCCTTTATTTTTGGCTTTTGTCCTTGAAAATTTGAAGCGTCCTTTATTTCAAAGATGTCCTTTAAAAACGGCATTTTGCTTATGTAAATGTAAGAAATGTTCATTTCATGGAAAAATTAAAATTTTTGGCTTTATTTCCCAAAAAATTCTCATTTAATTCTTGAAATTTGACATTTTATAGTTAAAATCTGTTAACAAAACACCAAAAATTTTCAAAATTTCCCGGCGGCGCCTATCGGCACCGCCTCCACACCCCCCCCCCCCCGCCCCCGCTTGGTGAAAAAATTAAACATTTTTTTTAATTGAAAATAACGATTTTTTATTGCAAATGAAAATTTTTGAAGTGTCCTTTGAATTCACAAATTCTCTCCCCCCTCTATGTCCTTTGAAATCACATTTGTATGAGAATTAGGGGGTATTAAAAAGCGAAAAGGGTCATTTGAGTCTGGCCGTTTGAGTCGGAGACGTGTTTAAGACGCCATAACTTTTTTCTTAGTGAACTAAATTTCACAAAGTTGGTATCATTGTAAAGGTCTTTACAAACTCTATAAACGAGGGGAAAATCAAAAAAATTGACTAACTTACAAAAAACTAATGAATAAAAACTTACAAAAATTTCGACTTTTTTGCGTTTTTATGTTGTAACTTTTTTGTGTAATGCTTAATTGCTTAACAACAGCTTATCATTATCTTCTAAACATAGAGCTTTCGAATGATACCAATTTTGTGAAATTTACTTTACTATGAAAAAAGTTATGGCGTCTTAAACACGTCTCCGACTCAAACGGCCAGACTCAAATGACCCCCACCCATTAAAAAGATGCGTTTAGAATTTTTACGGTGAAAATTTTTCGGTTTTTTCGTTTTCGTTTAGTCGAAAATTGATATTTTTTCGATTTTTCGTTTTCGTTTCGTCCGGAAAAAATTTTTCGTTTTCGTTTCGTTTTCGATTTTTGAAAATTTATTTTTTCGTTTTCGTTTCGTGTTTCGTTCAGAAAGACTTTTTTCGTTTCGTTTTCGTTTCGAGAAATTTTTTTGAGGTTTTCGTGCAGCCCTGGATGACACTTCAAAGTTGGACTTTAAGTAGTGGAAAATGGGTAAGAAATGAGCAAAAACCAGCCAAGCACACCCAATACATGGCGATTTTGGTATCAATCGACAGCTCTCGGCGAGACAAGTCGATCGAGATCAGATTCAACTCGATCCGAACGCATCTGAACACTGTCCAACTGAGTCCCAGTGAAGGGTGGACACTTCAGTACCAAGGATCAAAACAGAAAAAATAATGAAGAGTATGAACGGGATGGGATTTGTAGAAATAATATACATCAATGGATTCGTCTCATTGAGAGAAAACCAGTGGTACCATTTTTATTATCCGGCAAGAAAAATGAACCGAGTTATGTGACAAGCTAATTAGAATGATTACTTTATTAACCAACAATTAAGCTAACTAATTAAATAGTAGTTATGCTTTCTAAAAGCTTTGCAAATATAAGTAAAAACGCAATTTTGCATCAAGTTTACAACGATAAAAGCAAGGCAGTCTAAAAATAACTTATTGTCCTTAAGTGTGGGGGTAAACCCATCTCATCCAAACCCAACTCATCCATACCCAACTCATCCACGCCCAACTCATCCATACCCAACTCATCCATGCACCCATCTCATCCATACCCAACTCATCCACATTAATTTTTTTTTTTTTTAAATAAATAGGAACACAATGAATATCCTTCCCCTTTTACCCGATTTCCCAATTGCAATCCATTGAATATCCCAACATTTTTGAATTATTTTCAAAGGAAGGACAATCTATTCATTAAATTCCTTGCACAACAAAGGATTGTATTATTGTTAGCAGTAAAGAAAATTTTCAGGACATTATGGGCGGAGATTTCTCTACAAGCTGTCGTCTGGCAAATCGAAGTTACGCATTTAGTTATTCGAGCTTTTGCTTTGTTTTTAAAAGATTTTTAGGCAATCACCACTTGAATATCCAATGGCTAAATATATATCTACTCAGCGCGGAGGCCGCAAGCTCATCTTTGAGGGGTTTAGCTACAATAAGCACAAGGACGCGGTAGATGGGAGAACCTATTGGAGATGTGATTTATTCCAACGTTTGAAGTGTGCTGGTTATGCGCATACAAATGAAGATGATGAAGTCATGGTACCAACTCTTTTTTAATTAAAAATTAGTCCTGCGAATCGAAAAGCTTCTTATTTCCTAAGCTGCTTATTTTTTTTTGAGCGGTGTTTTTAAGAGAATGGGAAAAGCACACGTTAACGTCCGGCAACGATTCGTCCGCCCACCAAAAAGGTGCCAAAAACATAAAAATTCTTTAAATTTTTGTGGTTTTTCTTTTGGCATTTTTTATAAGTTCTCTTATTAGCTATGTCAGATGTTAAAAAATTGAAAAAGTTTTATGTTTTTTGCACTTTTTAGCCGGGCGGACGAATCATCTTCCGGACGAATCGTTGCCGGACGTTAACGTGTGCTTTTCCCATTCTCTTAAAAACACCGCTCAAAAAAAAATAAGCAGCTTAGGAAATAAGAAGCTTTTCGATTCGCAGGACTAATTTTTAATTAAAAAAGAGTTGGTACCATGACTTCATCATCTTCATTTGTATGCGCATAACCAGCACACTTCAAACGTTGGAATAAATCACATCTCCAATAGGTTCTCCCATCTACCGCGTCCTTGTGCTTATTGTAGCTAAACCCCTCAAAGATGAGCTTGCGGCCTCCGCGCTGAGTAGATATATATTTAGCCATTGGATATTCAAGTGGTGATTGCCTAAAAATCTTTTAAAAACAAAGCAAAAGCTCGAATAACTAAATGCGTAACTTCGATTTGCCAGACGACAGCTTGTAGAGAAATCTCCGCCCATAATGTCCTGAAAATTTTCTTTACTGCTAACAATAATACAATCCTTTGTTGTGCAAGGAATTTAATGAATAGATTGTCCTTCCTTTGAAAATAATTCAAAAATGTTTGGATATTCAATGGATTGCAATTGGGAAATCGGGTAAAAGGGGAAGGATATTCATTGTGTTCCTATTTATTTAAAAAAAAAAAAATTAATGTGGATGAGTTGGGTATGGATGAGATGGGTGCATGGATGAGTTGGGTATGGATGAGTTGGGCGTGGATGAGTTGGGTATGGATGAGTTGGGTTTGGATGAGATGGGGGGGACCCTTAAGTGTGCACCCTTCACTGGGACTCAGTTGGACAGTGTTCAGATGGCTACCCAACATTTGGGGATTTTACACTTAGGGAACCCGACATTTGGGGACCCGACTTTAAAAAACATTTCAAAAAGCTTATGATTTGCAATAAAACAAAAAATTATTTTTTAAGTATGTGTTTTCCATCAAGGGCGTGGCGGCAGTGCCGATAGGCGCTGACGAGAATTTTTGATAACAAATCTTGCATAAAAAGACGAGTTTTTAAATTGAAATTCTCTTGAGAGAATATACCGAATGGGTCCGATGGTGCCGATAGGCGCCATCGGGAGAAATTTTTGAAAAAACGGATGTATTTTGGCAACAAATTTTCAACAAAAAAGTCCGATTTTTGTGAGAATGGTACCACTGGTTTTCTCTCAATGAGACGAATCCATTGATGTATATTATTTCTACAAATCCCATCCCGTTCATACTCTTCATTATTTTTTCTGTTTTGATCCTTGGTACTGAAGTGTCCACCCTTCACTGGGACTCAGTTGGACAGTGTTCAGATGCGTTCGGATCGAGTTGAATCTGATCTCGATCGACTTGTCTCGCCGAGAGCTGTCGATTGATACCAAAATCGCCATGTATTGGGTGTGCTTGGCTGGTTTTTGCTCATTTCTTACCCATTTTCCACTACTTAAAGTCCAACTTTGAAGTGTCATAACTCGGTTCATTTTTTTTGCCGGAGCATAAAAATAGTCCGTTGGGTTTCTCTCGTCAAGACGAATCGAATGATATGCAATACTTCTACAAATTCCATCCCGTCAGTATTCTTCACTTTTTCCCAGATTTTTTAGTATTGTTAAAAGTTAATTCTATTCAAACAGAAAATAAAATAAATCGCACAAGCAAAGTGTTGTAGAATTGGTCAGGAGTGCGCAAAAAATGTACGCAAGACGACGGGACGGGAATGCACAAATGGTGCTCACTGTTGGGCAGCCATGACGAAGACGGGGAGGAGGACATTTGAAAAATGATTGGTTTAACAAAAAAAAAATAATTGAAGCAAAGTGAAAATAAAACAAAAAATGTAAAAAATATTTTATGTATATTCTTTCCTTTTTGATAAGAAAATTGGTATATAAAATAGAACAAATTTATACGACATTTTTATCGGAAGAAAAAAATGAACAAAAAAGGGCAGAACATTGATCAGCAGAAAGGGAGAAAAAAAAATAGTTTTCATTTTTTATCATTTTGTTTTGCGTGTTGTCATTCCGTCTAAAAATGTCTTCATTCAATTGATGCCAGCGTTGCGAAGTGCACCATCACTGTCCGCTTCAGAATGGCACGGCCTGGCAAGTTTAATGCCTTCCAGTCGGCTATTTCGCCAAGCAGTACACCGTACGTGCTCAACAATTGGCCTATTGTGTTTGTGTTGTCGTCGTCATTCGATCGTCGTGTGGCACCACCAGCAATACCACCGCTGATGGAGCTACCGTAGTTGCTGCACGAAGTGGAGCAAGTCTGTTATTCCCCTCTCACTTATAAAAAAAAAAGTTTTTCTTCTAAATTTTTTTGCAGCCTCCCCTCCAGCCTAACTGATCCCTCTTTTTTAGCTTAAAGTCTGTAGATGATCCAACAATGAAAAGCAAATACATGTAGTTGTAAACACATAAAAAAAAGTACAATATAAAAACGTAGCTCTCATTATTTTAATAATTGTCACGGTGGGACTCGAACCCACGACCCTTCCTTTCCGTGGAATGCTCTAACCAACTGAGCTACGTAGGCATCCTTTCTAGTGCACCCTTCTCTATCCTATCTTAGGATGAGAATCACTCTATTAGTGACCGCCTTATCACAGCTAAAAACCTTGAATTTTTTTAGAAAAATTCCTATAAGTTTTTTCTTGAAGAAAATTTCTGAAAACATCAAGAAATTCTTAAATAAAAATTTCATTACTTTTTTGTTTGAAAAATTCTTCAAGAAAAAACTTATAGTAACTTTTCTAAAAAAATTCTTAGCAAATTTTTTTTCGGCGACGTTTCGGCGGCGACGTTTTGGCCGGCGACGTTTCGTCCTGCTCCGACGGACTCCTTTAAACACTTGGTTAGTATTTGGTACCAAAAAATTCGGTCGGGGTCACCTTGGCGCGGCCACCTTGGCGCAGACACCTTGGCGCGGCTGTTTTGGCGCGGCCATCTTGGCGCAGAGCCATTTTGGCGCAAGCGTTTTTAGCGTTTCATGGGTACAACTTTCTTCTTGACCAATGAAATCCTACAATTTTGGTATCATTCAAAAGCTTGAAGTCTCAGGAATATAATTAATACATGAAAATTTGAGAAAATTTTCGTAAAAAAAGTTAAAGGAGAAAAACAAAAATTAAGTAATTTTTTAGTAATATTTTATCTTGTCGGCTTTCTTTAAGTTCGAAATTGAGTGTTATGCTTCTATAAGCTTTTTAATGATACCAAGATTTTAGGAATTGATTAACCAAGAAGAAAGTTATGGTCCATGAAACGCTAAAAAAGCTTGCGCCAAGATGGTCGCGCCAAAATGGCTCTGCGCCAAGATGGCCGCGCCAAAACTGCTGCGCCAAGGTGTCTGCGCCAAGGTGGCTGCGCCAAGGTGGCCACGCCAAGGTGACCCGTCCCGAAAAAATTAGGCCTAAAAATGGTATTGTCAGTGAAATTGAATAAGATGGCTATTTGAATTGTCTCATAAAATTTTTTTTTGGCATAATAAACTCCGTGAATGGACTCATAAAAGAATGCATTAAAATTTAGTTTCGTTGTACATGCTGCAGAAGTCGGAGCACCGATTGGAGCGCAATTGTCACCGTTTGAATGAATGGGGGAAAAGGTGACGCTTGGTCTTCGCCTTCGTCGCTGCGACGGTCGGTCTTCGCCGTAGTGATGCCATCGTCGTCGTCTGTGTCGTTCCAATTGTTGCGCAATGTCACGATGATAAGGTCAAGCGAGCAAAGCAACAGGGCACAGTGGGACATATTTTTGAGCTCGCGACTGTCAACCAACATTGCACTTTGGTGCACAACAACGGCATATATCTGGGTGGAAAAAGGACCAATTAAAAAAAACAAAAATCACTAATTCTTTAACATTTATTTTTTTACTGAAAATCTTAAATATCTTAAAACAAAAACTTCGAATGAAGTACAGGGTCACCCCTTTGTAAAGTTGCCAATTTTACAAAAATGTCCGTCTTCCTCGTCCTTTATTTAATGAACCCACTAATATTCGGCATCATAATTATTGATTGTCAGATTTTGGTTGATTGATTTATCAAACAAATCAATCAATAATAAGTTTTCACTGCACACTATAGTTGTCCCACCGTAAAAATTGCACGTCGCAACAGTTGCGAAAGTGTTGGACCAATTGGTGCGCTTTGTCCAGTGCCAAATCAACCGCCGGTCCACCAGATCGGCCCATTTTGATGACCAAGTCGAAGATTTCGCAAATTGCTCCGGTGATCAGCCGATCAACATGGCTCGTATGATGTGCTGCCGCGTTTGGTGGTGAACAGCGCCGCCATGGGAAGGGGCGCCGAACATGCCGAGAAAGAGGCATTTGGACGGCACAACTGTGAGGGTTTTTTTTGTCAATTTATTAATTTTATGGTAAAATAAAAAAAAAAAAACATAATTTTACGGTTTCGTTTTTCAAGAAACACTTAACGGGATTTTCATTCGGTTTCATGTTTTATGTACTTTTTGGTCAAGCCCCCTCCCCCCTCCAATTTGTTTTAAAACAAGAGTTCAGATGGTCAAAAAGGGAACAACGACCCCAAAACATAGCCATAAATTTGACTATACCTTTTTAACTTTTAGAGTTTATTCTTGTTCGGGTATTTTTGAAAAAAAGACATCTGGATTAGAAGTAGTCAATCCGGAAAAAAAAAAAGTCAAAATACCCGGCAAAATAAATACATAAAAAACTTAAAAGGGCAAAAAGAAAACGAATAAAAACAAAACTTTCAAATTTGATGAGATGGAAAGAAATGCCTGAAGAAAATGATGGCAAAAGTTATGGCCAAAATGCCTAATCTGTCCAACAACAGTTTATCCATCTTCGGTGGTGAACTGCTGGTCGTCCAAATGAGTTTGTCGTTTGCGAAATTTGGAAGTGCCGGCGAAGAGTCCGACGGAAGTAAAGGGCCTAAATTAACTCATTGTTTAATATTGGGCAAATAACGATTATTTACCTTTGTGCCGTGTCTTCGCTTTTCGTCATCATTTGTCCATTTCCATTAATTATGCCATTGTTCTATTCGTTTTTGCCATTGTCCGTGTGCCGTTCTTCCGGCGGTTCCTTTTCCATCACTTCGTTTGTTGCATAAAGTGCTGCCGATGGTCGAGCACGTCGCTATGGATTTTCCGAATTTTTAAAAGTGTTTTTGTTTTTGGCATTTTTTGTTTGCTTTTGTTCGGCTAACAGTAGACCAACCCGTGACACGAAACGGGGCCACTTCACGTGCTCGTCATATTTCTTTTAATGTTTCATGGCAAATTCAACGTATTTTGTGGTATACTACAATTTTTAAAGGATTAGGCGGAGTTGGCATATTGTCTTTTTTTGTTGGCACACAATGGCCATCCATTTTCGGCACCACTCACTCCGGTTTGTGCGCAGTGACTTGGCCAGGCACTTGTGTGTGTCTCCTGTCCCCTCTTCCTCCTCCTTTTCTCCCATTTTTTCCGCTCCATTGCCCTTCCCTTTTTCTCCTTCGCCAATTTGGCCAAATTTTGCCCCATTGTCTGCTGTTGCTGCTCCATTGGCCATGTCGGCATCTCTTCAATGGAATATTCCAATGGGATCCATGTGGTGCCATCAGCTGTGATTGGCGTGTTTAGTCAAATCAAATTCCAATGGAAAGTGCCACCGACCAATGGATGGAGACCGCGGCGGTGAAATGTCCGCTGAATTCGACTCGAATTCGCATATTTTTCTGTGCACAAAGGCCGCCACGCGAGTTCCAAATGCCGTCCCGGTCGGTGCCATTGGAAGTGGCTTAAAAAAAAAGTCCAATTAAATTTGAAACACCTCAAAAGATTTAAAATTTATTTGTATAATTAATAAATATTTTGCCAACATTTCCTTCCCCCCCCGCCCATACAATAAAATAATGGACAGTGCCGGCGGACTGTCGGTACAAAATTTGTTCAACATTTGTTGTCCGATTAGTGTCATTTTTCACTGTTACCAAATCTGTGGCGTTGGTCGATAATTGTTCGGTGATTTCGCGTTGGAAAACGAACGCTTTGCCTTTTCTGTCTTTTGTGTCGTCACAAATCAGAAAAGGTGTGGAAGCGGAATCCAACTGAAAAATAGAAAAATAATAACAGAAACGAAATGGCAAAGACCTACTCAAGTAAAAGTTCAATAGACAACAAAAAATAGATTAAAAAAAAAATTAAATATTTTTATATAAAAATCATTCAGAAAAGAAAAAAAATCAAGAATTTTAATTTAAAAAATTTATCTGTTTTTCAGGAACAAAAAAATAAGCCAAAAAATAAAATTTTCCTATTAAAAGACGAGAAAAGAATCCCTTTAAAAAACTAAAATGGTATTTAAAAAAATATATATAATTATTAACTTAATTTTTATTTGAAAAAATATTTTTTTCCTCCATATCCTAACAAATCATCTGTTTCTGATCTACCACCCACCCCTCCCCCCCCTGATCATTGTCCACCTGAGATTCGATCAGACTCATTTCGCTGACGGCACTGACCACCAGCCATTGATCACTGCACCCACACTTGGGCATTCAAAGTGTTCACAACAGTGCCATCGTAAACCACCAAAGAAGAGGGCGTAGAAGAGGACGAATTGTAAAACCTGTTATGAAAAGGAGCTAAATTAAAAGAATAAGTGTATTTAAAATTAGTAAAATAAATATTTCTCCTTTAATAATAAATCATTGTAAATATTAAGCTCATTTAACCATTTACAGTATCAATAAATATTACCTTTTTGCCCTATTATTCTCACTTTTATTACAATAATTAGTCCCCCGTTTAACAATTATTAAAATGGGAGTTCTCTGAATGAAATATACATTTTATGCCATTATAATCTTGTGGGAACATCTTAAAATATTTTTGTTTTAATTAAAAGAACAGTCTGTTTAGATATGAAAGTTCGAAAAAGGATAGGGCAGGTATAAAATGTGGTCCGATCAGACGTGGTGGGGTGGGTGATTGATCACAATGATCAGCGAATATGAATAACAAATATGGGAAAAAGTGTGAGGAGATTGTTGTCAACAAATACACTAAACACTCATCAATTATTTAAAAAAAAAGAAAATTTAAAAAGTATGACAAACACAATAATTGGATAGGATTATTTGTCGAGAGAAAAAAGGGTTAAAAATGGAAACAAAATTAATAAAAAAATGCCATTTATAAAAATACCGTACAATTTGTATCGGATTACATGTTTTGTGCCTCGGAAGGTGAAAAAAAGTGAGGGGGGAGGGGCAAAGGCAAACAAAGAAAAGTATTGGGAGAGAAGCAGGACAAAAAAGGAAACAAAACATTTTTTATTTATCATACAAAAAAATTTGCAATGATAAAGGCCAAATTATGAAAACTCAGAAAATAAGTGATTATAATAAAAAAGAAAATTAAATTCAAGGTTTAATTCGGCACATTGTTAATTGACATGGGAATGCTAACCCTTTTTGGCCATTTATAACACCCCCATTTTTGCCCAAATCATTTCTTTTTTCTGGCGCTGACAAAATGTCGACTCGATAATTTCCAACGAAATTTGTTAAAATTCTTTGAGCTCTTGTCGAGATTTAGGTGGGCTGAAAGGGTTGTTTCGGCATTTTATCCATTTTTGCTGAGTCGGCATTATGTCCGTTTGACACTTTGTCTGACCCCAACTTCTTTTCTTTGTTATTACAATAAAGCGTTGCTTTGTCACTTTTATAATTATTTGTCCGGCCAAAGGACGACCATTTTCATCCTTTTTTTTTTTGGTTACCTTTTTAATATGCAAATTTATAATCATAAGAAAAAAAAGAAATAAATAAATAACAAAAAGAATGCCTCAAGTTTTGCTATTCGATAAATGGAAACAATTAAACCATTCCTTTTGGGGTTTTAGGCTTCCAACAATTGAATGCAAACAAACGGAAAAGGTCATTCAATGAAATGAAAGGAAAAGAAAGAATGGAAATGGTTGGCGGACGGACGGGCGGCGGAAGGGCATCCATTCAAAATCAGTGAAAAGAGTGATGAGAGGGGCGAAGAGGGGAGGAGGGAAGGGGAGAGCACCGGAGGGGGACACCGGAGGTGAGACTGCCTGAACAATGTTAACTGTGGACACAGAAATGAATAAAAAAAAAATGTTTGAAAAGGATCGGGGTCACTTTAGCGCGACAGTTTGGCGCGGATGGTTAGGCGCCCTTTTATTGGCGCGCTCAGTTTAGCGCCTTTTATAAAAAAATTCGCGCCAAAAACGCAGCGCTTAATAGGGCGTTTCCCATTGAAAAAAAAAGATGGATAAAACAAAAAACATCACCTAATTTAAATTTTCTTTAAAAAATGGGGAAAAATCTTTTAAAAATGAGACCACGACTTTAGCTGTTGGCTCTCTTTGTATAGCGCCAAATTTTAATATTATAATTAAATTTTTGTGTTTTTCCTTGACAAATAATCGCACAACCTTTGGTCCAAATCCCGTGGCCCTATAATTTGCTATTGGCCATTTTCTATTTTTACATCTTTTTTTAAGCCTTCCCCCGTTAATCCATTTTCACCTCACTTTTCAGCACATCACTTCATCATTGTCTTCATTTTCTTCCTGCCCGTTTCGTTCGCTTCGCCAATTTTCTCATTATTTTTCCCCTTTCTTCTCCGATCGGATCAATCAAAAATCGCTCAAATCACTTTGACGCCTTCTTTCTTTTGGGCGCCCGGGGGGGGGGGGGGGGCGGGGGGGGGGGGAGGGATTCCCACGACAAATTGCCCTCACTCACTCTTCATGACACAATCTTTCCGTTCCGTTTCTTTTCGTCGTCCTTCTTCTGTGACATAAGAAAAGGAAGAAGACGATCTAATCTAATCCTTCTCCTCCTCATTTTTTGCACAAATTACGCAATTTGAAACGGACCATCATCAAAAGACAGAGAGAGAGAGAGAGCATGGAGGAGGGGGAGGGCGGACATTGGAGGGACGGACAGAGACTATTGGGACACAACAGATGGAACTGAACACTGCGGGGGGGGGGGGGCGGACGGAATTCCGACCGACAGAAACCAAAGAAATTGGAATGAAACAGTGAACACACACACACACATACGTAAATAAGCAAGAATGAATGTGAATGAGAGAAAAAAGGGGAATACAGTAATCCATTTGAGGACAGTATGGTAGGAAGAACCGTTAACGTTTTGGGAAGATCGCCATCTTTAAAGAGAGCCCCCCGGGGAGGGAGGTAGGAGGGCTCTTTGGGAGAAGTACGATGATAAAAATTGTTAGTTTATTTTTTAAAATCTTTCCAATTTATTACATCTTCAAATTTCCGTTTGGCATAATGTTGCATTGCCTAAACTCACAATGGATTTGTTGCGCTCCATGTGACCACCTTTGAATTGTTTGTGTGCCGTCGCGTCGGTCGTTGCCATTGGCCGACAAAAAGCAAAGGCACGGGGAAAAGCAACAAATTGAGAGGAGGAGGAAAAACATCGCAACAGCAGCAGAACAATGCGATGGCATAACAATGACAAAACGAGGGCCGATGATGGCACTTCTCATTGCGAAATTTTGGGAAAAATGCTGAAAGAATTGAAAATTTTTAAAAGTTAACAAAAAATTGATGAAAAAAAAACCAATTTTAAGGACAAAAAGGTGAATTATTCAGTGGGAAAGCATTGGTCAAAAATATTTGGACGGAACGGGAGAAGGGAAAAAGGCACTCACTCAAAGTGAGAGGGGACGAATTTGAGATGCATTTGCATTTGGGACAATTATTTTTGCTCTTGGGAATCTCAAAAAATTAAAAATAAAAAATATTAAAAAGAAATGTTTTATATAAAGAACGAATAAATAAATTTTTGGTATTGTAGAAATGCATATAAAAATGTGCCTCTCTCTCTTCTGTGGTCGTGTGTTGTAATAAAACAGTGGGATTTTTGATTTTTGAGGCGATTGACACATCGGCAAAAACAATGGCGTGAGAAAATTGCTAAAGGCAAACGGAGGGACGGCGCAGAAAAGCGGAAAAGTGCGACGGCAAAACGAACGGAGACCAAAAATAGCGGCAGAAGGAAGAAGGAAGAGAGAACAGTGCAGAGATAATTGGCAGTGATAATGAGTGATAATGAGCGCGTAAAAGGGCAAACCAATGCCTTAAAAAGACTAATAATTACCTAAGATGCCAAAAAAGCCACAGTCTTATTAATAATTATAAATCCTTTTATGGCATTTGGCATTGATACAATAGAATTTGAACCTATTATGATTATGGACATAGGCGCAAATACAACAACCTTTTTGGGAAATATTTGTTGACTTTTATTTGTGTCTGTTGCCAAACAAACATCCCCACGCTGCTGGTCCGCACAAATCACTTCTTCCATGCATTTGATTTACAAATGCACGTGCTTTGCTTTTATTGCCGAATTTGTGATTGGTTCAAACATAAAGTGATCATAGGAAGAGACAGACATACACAGACGGGTTTGGAAGAGGAAACGCATAGGTGGAGGAAGGGCGAGGAGAGGGAGGGAGGAAGGTATTTGCATTTAGGGAGGAATTTTGGAGAGTGGACAGAAGGGGACGGACATAAGTGGTAGGAGGAGGGGGAGGAGATGAGAGGTGAAGGGAGAGGGGAGTGAGAGGAAAAGATAAGGGAGAGAAAGCAAGACAGGAGGGGCGGGGGGGGAGGAGAGGTGGAGGGACAGAGGAAAGCTGGAGGGGAGAAGAGAGGATAAGGAAGGGAGAGGGGGAGGGACAGGGGAAAGCTGGAGGAACCAGGATAGAGGTGGAGAGACAGAGGAGAAGTGGAGAAATCAAGGGAGGGCGAGGGAGAGGAGAGGTGGAGGAACCAGAAGAAAGGTGAAGGAACCAGAGAGAGGTGGATCGACAGCGGAGAGGGGAGGGGAGAGGAGAGGAGAGGATAAGAGAGGGACAGGGGAGAGGGGGAGGGACTGAGAAGGGAGAGGGAAGTGCGATCATTGTGGGAGCGGATTGGACGGGATGAATAGTGCCGTAAAGGAATGATATAGGAGAGGGTAAAGGATGTGCTGGGGAGGGTGGGAAAAGAATTGGGGGAGGGAGTGAATCTGTGGGACAAATGCGCTAATCCCTTGCGCCTCTGCCGACGCATTGTGGTCGAGCATCAGCAGCAGATTGTCGTCTTCTTCTGCTGTGGTTGAACCGAACCCATCGAATTGGTTCGACCTTCACCTGACCTCCTCTTTTTCCGATTTGGCATTTACTTTTCACCAAAATTGCCAATTTCTTTATTATTGGGGGAATATGTATAAATTTACATATTTTTTCAAGAGTAAAGAATTTGGACTTTACACTTTTTGTTCACGTTTTTCCCAACACGCATACTTCATTCTGATTAAATTTATTAATTTATCATTTAAAAAAATTTTTTGGCAAAAAATTAAAATCGCTTAAATTTGACCGCGGGCCCGATGGGGAATGGATGGGGCAGGGTGCTGGCGGTTTTTGGCTGGGAGGAACAAGAAAATGGAAAAAGGGACCAAAGGTAAATGATTTGGTACGGGTAAGTGACTAAGTGTTGACGACGGCGGATGGATAAATGAGGGAGAAAAGGCCGGCGGGGAAAAGGTGCGGGAGGGGGGGGGGGGAGGGCAATGAACGACTGAGGGGAGGAGAAGGTGAGTTCCCCCGGGCCCGTAGCATAGGACGAGAGGCAGTTAACCTGGTTAAAGCACCCGGGTAGGTTAACCCAAGGTTACCAATCAAAAATCACCCCTACCCTCAGGGGTCTTTGACCAGGTTATTTAACCCGAAACTTGAGGGTTATGTTCTATGCTACCGATTGGGGTTAAATAACCCCTAGGGTTGGGGGTAAACAACCCTTACCCTCGTTCTATGCTACGGGCCCTGGTGGCTATATTTTGTGCAACGGCAAAACAATGAGCAACGACCTTCCACATTACAAAAGCGGTGACCATGTTGGCTGTGGAGTGAATTTGATAACAAAAAAACTCAGTTTCTCTTTGAACGGGAAAGTGTTGGGTAAGAAAAAGATGTAAAGGGAGCGGGGGCGGGCATTCATCCATTCATTAGTGGGTAATTGAAGTGCAAATTTTTGGGTGAAATGTAAAATTTAAATGCCGAACTGGCAGACCGAAGTAGAAAATTTGTTTTAACTAGTGTTCGGCAAAAGCGCTTTTTCGGTATTCGGTATACACCGATACCGGAAATACCGAGATCTTCAAAATATTTTGGTACGGTATACCGATCAGACATACCCAAAAATACCTGCGGTATACCGTTACCGTGCCGAACACTTCTTTTAACTTCCCATCCAAATGAGAAGCTCAAGAGCGTGCCTATTTTTCCGTTTCCTTTACGCCACTTTCTCCCACACTCGATGCTTCCTTCTGCTTGCTTCATATTTATTGGCATTTATTCAATGCCGATTCCCTTAGGCATTCCTTTATCCAGCAGAAGGAAGGTGTTTGCATGGTCATTAACATGTTTCGGCCCAAGATCCTCTACATTACCCTGGCAGTTCCCTTAATATCCTATGCAAACTCAGTCTAGATTCTTTCTTTTACAAAACCAGGTCTAAGTTCTTCTATAAGATCTGTCTCATGTTTGTTTTGGTACCTAATTAGCTGGTGATGCTCGACAGTCTCGGTCTAGTCTCGACTCGAGAAATCTTTCGGGTTTTTTGCGCGAACTTTGTCTCGGTTTGGATTTCGAGAATTTTTAACATCCCTCAGGTTAGAATTCTTCACAATACCAAAAGGTCCTGCAATGAATTAGCAATATATAAAATTTTTGACGGAGTATCCCGCTTCAGCCTATTATAATTCTTTGGTCTCGAGCATTTCCAATAAATATTAACCTCTATTTTAAGAAACTGTTTTCAGGTTGCAAATTCTACGCAAATGCATATTTTTTTCCCTTTACCGGGAATAGCTTGAAACCCCGGTCTCGAGCCTAGGGGTTGATTCTAGGTCTCAAATCTTAAGTCAAATCTCAGTCTCGAGTCTCGGGTCAAACCTCGGTCTCGAGCTTCTGGGTTGATTCTTGATTTACTCAGTCACGAGTATCGGCTCGAGGTAAAGTCTGGGTGTCGAGCTCCGGTCAATTCTCGCGTTTCAAGGATCTTCTGTCTCGAACTTGCATTTAAGTATTTTAATTGCCATTTTAATTTAAATTTTGAATTTCTGTGTTTTTAGATACCAAAGATTTGGCTGTTAGCTCAACTGAGAATTTGTACCCGTGTGTCACTTTGTTGAGACCAAACAGCAAAAAAAGCAAATTTCAACACGAATTACGACTTCGACACATTTCGCCACCCTTGAGCAGACCAACAATTTGGGTGAAAATTTGAAAGTCCCACGGCATCGCCCTCCTCGGTGGAAACAATTGCAAATTGAAACAATTTATTTTTTTTTGATATTCACAAGCGCATCCAAATTGTTTTTTTGAAAATTTGAAGAATATATATAGAATAAAAATTAGGATTCATTTGGTATAAATTTTATTAGAGTCATTTCAGCACAACAAGTCGAGCAAATTTATTTTATGTTTCAGAAATTTTAGGGTTAAAAAAAATTTGAAAACCCTCGGGGCCCGTAGCATAGGACGAGAGGCAGTTAACCTGGTTAAAGCACCCGGGTAGGTTAACCCAAGGTTGAATAACCCTGAGGGTAAGGGTTAACTGGTAGCATAGAATATCGGTCATTTACCCCTACTTTTAACTCTACCCGAAGCAGCAGAGGGGGCGGGGGTTGTTTACCCTCTGCCGCTGCTGTTTATTTGTATTGATCCTATTTGGAAATATGACTTAAAATCGATTGCTCCTGCATTAAATATTCCTTTTTTTACCCATCTTCATTAAATATATTATCCTAATTCCAAGAAATGTCTGTATTCACAAAAGAAATGGCCAATTTCTTGGCCAAACGTATTCAAGAAAATGGGTCCACTAATGTTCTATAAAATAAAACATCCATCAGTTGCAACAAAGCATTGGCAATGCCAACCACCGCATGAAGGCACGCAATGAATAGCCTGGTTTTTTGTTTGCTTTTTCAGAAATTTCAGGATTCCATGAATCACTTTTTATCTTTTCACAAGTAGAACCTTGGCAATACCCCATGGTGGGACATCGTTTAACTGATTCCGACAGTATTCATAATTGCGCATAAATATTTGACTCCCTTTCACAGGTTAAAATTAATTCTTCAGTTGAAAATTTAATTGTTTTAAAAGTAATATTTCGTATTTATCTTCAAGTTAAGACAAGTTTAGTTCAGGTTTTATCGATATTAAAATGGTTTGATCAAAAGTACATTCCATTTTTCCATTTTCATCTCGAGGGCAATTGGCTGAGTTAGCAATTAAATTAGTAATTTCGTCACAGCTTTTTGTCAGGTGAATAAAAATTAGAATCATTAGTAATGAAATAGCAGTTCTAGATTTCAGAGTATAACCACGGGTTTTTGACTTGTTTTTGG